>BQNB010047669.1:3769-42978 GCA_026074375.1 Tanacetum coccineum | reverse complement strand
GTTTTAGTTTGGGGAGGGAATCTATCGATTTGATGTTGCTTGCTTATTGTTTTGTTCTCACGTACCCGTTTTCCCACAAAAATAGCAAAAATTTTAAATTTTTAGTCAAATATAAAATTTATATTAAAAAAAAAAAAAAAAAAAAAAAAAAGTGTTAAGACAAAAATGTAGGTTTTCCGCTGGTAAGAATAAGAAGTAATTTTTGACCCGATTGAACGTGTTGAGTTCTAGCTTTCTTCCTTAACAATTAATGATGATAGTTTGTGCTAGTCTCATATAGACTTTAAACATGCTAGACTTGAAATCATTAGTAAATGAAGGCTTGTGCTAATCTCAAGATTTTAAATATGCCAAGTTGGATTTTATATAGGCTAAGCATTTGCAAAATTTCTTTTGTGAAGAACAAGAAATGATAGTGTTATTTATAAGTCATGATGCTAAACGTAGAATAGTTGGTTTTCTTTCAAGCTCATATGTATTAATTGTGGCTTTTTCTCCCATTAGCTTGTTTCACTTTTATATGAATGTTTAATAAATAGAGTTGTATGGTTTTTTGGTTAATAATTAGTTAATAGAAGTTTTCTTTAGTTCCTTTGTGATTAGGATGAGTACACATCAGGAATACTTAATTTGGCTTAAAAATGCAAAAATAATAATAAATAAGTATCTCTCTTGCCAGATACTTCATGTGGGGGGGGGGTCAGGGCGTGGTGATGTTGGAGTTTTCATATAAGGTAGGAGTTCGGTGTCCCATAAATAAGTAGAATAACCTCTGTCGGACTCGCTATCGATGTGGCTTCGAGTTAAAAAGGCAACCGGTTTTACTTATATAATCCGAAGTCGAACTACGCCCTTTGTACATCTTGTCGGGAGCGCGTGGCCGATGTTGTAGCCTTCTAAAGGACTGAGGTTTTAATAATGTTGCTTAATTTTTGTCTTACTTTGTGCCTTAAAGAGCCTAAGTGGTTTATTTTTTTAATGTTAGTGTTTTTTTTTTTGCCAAATTTAAGATTGGTCCATTAAGTCCTTAAAGAGCCTTAGGGTATATGACATGAATGGTGCCTTGCTTAAGTAGCCTAATAAAAGCCAAATTTTGGTCGCCTCGATGTGGACTTTAATCTTGATTGCATTTGATCTTTTGAAAAGGGCTAGGAGCTAATTATTGCGTTCTTTACCATTACACTTTATTTCTGGAATTAATAAATATCGAAACAAAAGTCTTAAAGAGCCTTCGGGTATATGACTTAAGTAAAATCCTGAGATACAAAAGTAGGATTTGCGGGAGGAAAAGTAAGTACACAATTAGTATTTATGAGTAGTATTAGTGTCATGACTTGTAATTAACAATGATCTTGTTTTTAAGCTTAGCATGGGAAAAGTGAAAAATCGGGGATGATGAAGTTATCTTTTAGACACTTAATTGTGCTTTTTGTTCTATGATCCTCAAAGTTACCAATGAGGTAATGAAAACAATACATTATGTCAACACAAATAAGTTGTAGTTAGGTAGTTAATTATCAAGAAAAATCATAAAAAGAGAAAAATCTTAGAAAAGGGAAGTCGGGTGTTTTATAACTTGTGATCTTTTAATTTCTCAATCAAAAATCTTTGCTACTTTTCAAAGGTTTAGTTTGGGGAATTTTCGAGGTATTTGGTTATAAGGCATGTGATATTGCGTGAGGACACACAATCGTTTAGTTTGGGGAATTTTGATAAGTGTAAAATACACATATCCATTTATACCTAAAATAACCCAATTAAACCCAAAACAGACCAAAAATGGCAAAAATATGCTTGTATTTGTGTTTTGTGTGTGCAGGTACGGATAAGTCAAAAATCACAAGAAAACAGTCAAAAGCAAGCAAACACGGACACGAGAATCAGAAGAGTACAAAGCCGAAGCTCCAAAAGCCCAAAGCCTTAGCCAATTTTCATCTACAAGGGCCAATCTTGCTATTTTCGAAAGTTCTTTATAACTTAAAAAGAGGAAATGAAAGAGAGGGGCCAAATGTGTTAACTTCCCAAACTCCAACAGTTTTAACTGTCGAAAAAGGAGCGGGAACCCCTTTTACTGTTCATCGTCACTCCCATTTCACCCCCCATGGTAAAACAAGGGGCAAATCAAAATTAGAGGGTGATTAAGTCAATTCAAGAGGTCTACATCACAAACCCAGGGTCAAATCAGTCTTTATCAAAGGATTCATTAAAGAAGAGCCACGTCAACAATTAAAGAAGCACAAGTTTATGTGGGTTTTTGTGCTAAATCACTCACAAAACTAACACAAACGTCACATCAAGAGAATGACACGCTGGCAATCCTCAGGTGTCCACATCTTGATCAAACGGCCACAATTGATGATCAAATGATTGATTAACAATGGCAGAGATTGAAGATTGGAGAGCAGGGCTAGAGGTCCTAGAAGCTTCAGCTTGGCACTATAAAAAGACCTCACTTCTCACACACACAGCATCTAGTTTTTTTTTAGTCAATTTCTAGTTTTTATTAATTTTTAGCTTAAATTCGTAATTTTCTTAAATGTAATTTCCTTTTTCAAGTATTGTACTCAGCTTCTTTAATTAATGAAATTCAGTTTTTAATGTTTTAAATCTTGTTATCTAAACTTTCATTTAAAGTCATAAGCTCTCTTATTAAGCCAAATTGTTTCAATAAGCTCATATTAAGCTCTTTCAGTCTATAAGCTGGAATAGAGCTGTTTGAATTAAGTATTAACCTTATCTAAACCTTAAATCAGTTTAATCTCATATGGATCTTATTGTATCTAAGCTTTTGGAAGGGGATCTTACCTTGGAAGAGATCCCAAGGACTTTTACTCTAGCTTATTCATAAGCTAGAGAGCTTGTAGCTGCCTTTATTGGTTCCTTTTGTTTAGCTAAAGGATAAAGTAAGTTTCTCTTTTCACTCTTCTCTAAGATTCAGTTTAAATTGCTTAGTTTTAGTTTAATATTGCTTATTTGCTTATTCTCTTTGCTTGATTAGTGTTTAAATATCTCTTCTAGTGCTATTTAGTTATGTGTTTTCATCTGTTTTTGCTTAAGTAGTTATAGATCTTTAGTTATCAATTTCTGTCATAAAAACTCATAAAATCCAAAAACATTAGTTTAATTAGTTAAGATCTTAGAATTTTGCTTATTCAGTTGTTTAATCATGATTGTTAAGTTTGTTTTAAGCTAGTTTTTATCTGGTATTTAGTATTTGTTCATTAGATTTCTCTTTAAAAGCTTTTCTCAAATCTGTCATAATGGTTAAGTAGTGTTTGGATTAGTGCACTTTTGATTTTACACTAGCAGTACTAACCTCAGTTAGTACTGCTGAACCTTTGCACTACCAGTACTAACTTCCAAGTTAGTACTGTTTTCACAAGTTAATACTGTTAGCTTAAATTTTAGTTTAAATTCAAGTAGTATTAAATTTAGTTATAGCTTATCTTAAAATCAGTTTTAGTTTTCATTTTCTAGCTTAATTCATAGCTTAAATCTGTTCTTAAAAATTAAATTGCACTAGCAGTACTTTCACTTGAAAGTACTGCTGAACTTTATTCTAGCAGTACTAACCTTAGTTAGTACTGCTGTGTTCTCAGCTCGATTTAGAACAGTAATTTTAGGATTAGTTTACAAAATTTAGTAGAATTTAAGTTTTCATATAGCTTTAATACATTTAAGTCATAATTTGCAATTTCTAGCTTATTTTTTAGTTTAATTTTGCTGTCAAATGTTATAAAAACTTGAAAATCCAAAACCGTAACTAAAGAATCTTTAGATTTAAATTTGGTTAAATTCGCTCTATTAAGTCTCGATTTTTCGGTTTATTTTAGATGGATAATAAGTAGTTTAAGTTGTCTTTTAAGTTTCAACGTCTAGTTCAGCCTTATTTAGGTTCTTAGATATTTCAGTTTGTGTTTCTTTGCTTATTTCCTGAGTTTGCTTATTTCATGATCAATTTCAGTAGCTCAAAAGTAGTTTAAGCTTTAATTTCTTTGCATATTTAGATTAAGCACATCATAAGCTTTCTAGATCACTTTTCCTTTTTAGAATTAAGCTTAAATTGAGCATTTTATGGCTGTTTAAGAAGAAGTAAGCTCAAAACCTCACTTTCTGTAATCAGTTTAAAGATAAGCTCTTCCTGAGCTTATTTGAGATTTTCAGCCCTAGTAGCTTTTATTAATTTTGTTCCCATTAGTTTCTTTTATAACTTTGCTTCTTTGAGTTTTTCATAAATGAGCCTGTTCAAATTTACTTAATTGGGACTTAGTTTTTTGTCGGGATATATTCTTAGGGTAGGGAATAGTAACTTTTCGATTGTTGATTGTGTTTCGTTAGTCCCTCGTATAGTTTGTTAGTTGCCCCGTTAGATTCTTAGGTTTTTGCACCATTAGTCCTTAGTTAAGTTTTTAATTAAGTTTATTCATTTTGATTAATAATTAGGGTTTTAATTTCTAGAAACCAAATCATCAATTTGTTCATTTAAATCAGGATCCGGACGTGAAACGTGGTTTCAATTTCACTAGTCATTGGGGAAACGACCCGGGTGATCATACTTACCCGGTTTAATATACGTATTATATATATATCTTTGTGAGCGGAATTTTCCAAGGGTTACTTGGGGATTTCCTTAATTTCTCTATAAGTATATTATTTTATATGTATGTAAAACTGCAATACGCATTTACAACACATATTCTTGCTCATAAACTCAACTTGGAGAATCTACCGAGCAAACCATCAGGGGAGTTTCTCGTTCTAATTCTTCTATTTCCCGTTTTTAATGTTTTATCTATACAACGAGGAAGTTGTATAACTTAAGAGGGGGGGGGATGAGAATTAGAACGTTACTTGTCTTATTTTTCACATTAAAATGCTTAAATTATGCTCAAATTTAAAAAAATTTCAAGCATACTTTTGTGAAATTGCTAATTACATAACCTGCACACATAACCCTTATTAGATATTGTGAGAATTTAGCCTTATCCATTTCCAAATGTTTACCTAAATTCCATAAAAATATGAGTGTGCCGGTGATGTTTTTGACTTTAGAACTTGGCTTGGTATATCTATTCGAGACCACAATAATGAGTACTATGGATTTAGATAGAGTAACTTGTTTAAATTGGTAAATTTCTAGGATTACACCCAAAAAGCCTTTATATGTTGTATTATTAACTAACTACACTAGTTAGTTAAACCCCGTATAAACCATTTATTTACTCTCATTTTAAGAGTAAGATACCCCTATAAAAACATGTAGAGCCAATCCTTTAGGAATAACACCAACTATTTGTTTCATCACACCTTTACACCTTAGCCTACCCTGTTAGATTAAGTCCATTTATCAGTTGCTAGTTGCTTAAAGTGTAAAGTATGTATTTCTTATGTCTTGTGTCATTTTCTTTCTTTGGTATGGTTGAGAAATTTGCATATTGCAATGGGAATGTAAAAAGTAGTCAAAACTCTTGTATTTTTACTACCATCACAATTATTGGTACGTCCGAAGAATGAAGAATCATGGAGGAAATTATCCAGAGTTATTATGATCGTGAAGATGGTGAAATTACACCAAGATTCATAGATATGTATTGTTAAAAAATCGAAAAAATTAGAAAAATTGCAACAAAAAACAGGAGGAAAGTTTGATGTATGTCGGTTGTAAAAGCTTAACTTATGGAATTATTTGAAGGATCGATTATTCATTGATGGATGGTTATAAATCAACGATGTAAAGTTTTGTATAAAGTGGTAGATATCGCCACTTGCCTTTGTAAAAGTATGTAAAGTATGGGATGATTGGGAAGTTGACCGTTACGGGAACGCCAACTTAGGTTGTTGTTTTTGATATATGATCAAGACGTTTGTGTAAATATTTATAAGTCTTTATCATGGTAACGGTCGGGAAAAAGTGTCTAGGAACTTGTACCTTATCTGTTTGGACTTAATCTATTTGTTTCGTGAATTTTATTTAACAACAATTTATTTCCTTTCCTAATCATTAACCTTGGGTTTTACTCGAATGAGGATGTGATCGAGTCATGCATGTCTATTCTGTCGTTACGGCCATGTATGCGTGATTCAGCTGCCTTGTTGGTTTATTACTTTTGGTGAAAGTTAGAAGATCCACACCCTATATCATTCTTCATCCTAACCCTTGGTTAAACTCGAATGAGGATGTGATCGAACACACATGTCTATTCCGTCGTTACGGCCATGTATGTGTGATTCAGCTGCCTTGTTGGTGTGGTACTTTTGGTGAAAGATTGTAGAATGATCAACCCTAAGCCTTATTATAAAAACCCATTTTACCTTTATAAACTTGTTACTCCTTAGCTCTAGTAGTGGATGTGTATCCTTGCCAAGCCTATGATAGAATACTCGTCACGACCGAGAAATTGAGCGAATTAGTTACATGTTACCACATAGATTAGTTGAGTGATTTGAGTGTTTTCATCTTCCTATTTCGTGAGGTGTTTGGTTGTGTACTTGTAATTGATCAAATAAATGCTTAACGGAAAAAAAAATCCTTAGGGATACATTTTCATAAACTTCTAAAGGCTACTTGAGGACAAGTAGGATTTAAGTGGGGGATATTTGATGACATCAAATAACGTTACTTTTATAGCATCATTTATCCCATGTAAATAACCTATTTTGTATAATTATTGCAAAAATTGTTACCTAATCATTTGTATTTGAGAATTGTAGTAATTATGGAGTACTTGGGGAAGATTAGCAAAAAGGCACGCATTCTGGAGCTTAAACGAAGACATTTGAAGATACTAACTCTAACATCTTATACGCCGTATCCATCAAGGAAGATACGACGTATCTGTGCCTGCACTTCATAAAAGACCACGAAGAATTAATGATCAATACGTCATATCCACAAGGAGTCTATATGCCATATGCAATTTAAAGTAATAAAATATTCTGGAAGATATCGAACGTGGTCCCTACTCTAAGAAACCCCTGATATGCCGTATCCAAGTCTTTCGATACGCCGTATCGACCAAATTCCAGACCTTATATATAGAAAACCTAAAAACGGGTTTTCAGTGTGCTTGATTATATTTTTTGAAACCTTAACACAAAATTCGTTTTTGAGAGTAGAGAGGTCAAGCATAAGTATCATTCCCATAGGAAACACCTTGTAATCTCTTATACTCTAGTAATCGTTTGATTTTTGGTATCATTCATTTAACTCGGTTAGTTTACCTTGGTTGGATTATTACTCTTGTATTGATTATAATGTTTGAGGGCATGTTTATTAAGATTTGAATGTTTGGTTTGTTTATATCGATTGCTTAATTTATCGTTGAATGCTTGTTTATGTTTATCAATTATATGCTTACATGCTTTTGTAAGCGACCTATCTTTCAATGGGAATCTAGTGTACGGAAAGTTAGCTAGATGCCGGGATGGCTCTCTATATAGTGATTTATATATCTAGACCAATAGGATCACAAATAATTACCTATCTTCGCCTTTAGATTATTGAGCTTAGTTAGACCGTCAGGTGACCCTTGGGATCAACGAGTACGTTCTTAATCAATTGGTAAAGACTTGGCCAGTAGACTACTAGTATATGAATTGCCATTAAGCAGTAAGTAGGTAAAGTCTCCATGAGCTAGGGATTAACTAGATCACCATTGCTTTAACCCCTAAGATAGATTATAATCAGCAAGTAGGATGCTTTATGCGGATGCGTTTAATTGTGACAGAATTTAAGGTGTCTAGGTTTGGAAGAAGTAATGCCTAAGTCTTAAGAATGATATGCCACCTCGAGATAAGTATTCATTGCACTAAATAAACAAACCAACGTTCTAAATTAGATTAATAATGGTTAATACAGTTTTCTTATATTTGGCTAGACCGCTCTTCTATCTTTTGTTTATCTGGTTGTGTGTGTTATTGTATCTCAAGTTGATCTAAGTCACCACAAAACCTGTGCCAGTCTCTCAGGCTGAAACCCCCCTTTATCCGTTAGAATTTGGATTAATATAGGTTTAGCATAGGTTTAACATAGAATAGAATTAACGTAGTTTTAATTAACTTAGTTTAATAAACCAAAATATTGATAAAATAAAAGATTAGTTCTCGCTCTTAGTGATCGACACCCTACTTACCACGAAAATCCAGTCTGAACGGGTACTCTGCCGTTAAAGTGTTATTTAGTAAAGTCGACAAATATAAATTTAAAACTTGAACTATCATAAAATAAACCCTACACGACAGCACAATCAGGTACTCTCTGATACTCCTTACTATAGTAGTTCATCTTTAGATAGTGAATCATTACAAAATGAGTATAAAACGTTATGCAAAATTAGTCTTAGGATTATCAACAAAAACAAACATCTAAAGGATAAAGGCTGGTTCCCTCGGCCATAAAGGCCGGTTCCTTGTGTGGAACAGAACCGTCCTATCCGGTTCTACAGTAGTGGTTTCTTGTTTCTTGCCTCTAACATTTGTTTTGTAGGTACTCTCAAAGCAAGGGGAGCTTATATCAACTTAACTAACACATTTGTTTTGTAGCATCTTTCCTCCCTTAAAAGAGGATGCCTCCATTAAGGGGGAGCATTGCATCATGATTCAAACCGAATCATCTCAATCTTGCATATGATTCGCTTCGGATCAACTCTCTTATATCTCTACATTTGTACTTTACTTTTCATATTTTTTAAGTTTGCATTCCTAAAACTATTTGTTTTGATAAAAAGGGGGAGAAAGAGAAGTAAAATTGAACTTACAATACGGTTCCACACTAAGTCTTACTACCATCTAGTTATTTTACTTTCAAACAATTTTATGTTTTGTCATCAACAAAAAGGGAGAGATTGTTAATACAAATAAACCGGTAAAAATGTTTATTTCTATTTTATGATTTTGCTATGTTTTGTCGATAACAACTCATAAAATCGTATTAAGTAAACTACCCAGATCACACACATTTTATAACTAAAACACTTTTATAAAATGTACATCTTTCCATATTTAGTAACTTAGAACTTTAAATTACATAAGTTGTAAATAAACCTTCAAATATTTTTACATCATTGATGACATAAGCACCCTACCATATCCTAGGGTAATCTACCAAGATTACATATAATCTTTCAAGATTTTGCAAATCAAAATTCGGATTTTGTGTCAGAATGCCGGTTCCATTGTGTAACACTGGCCGGTTCCATTCAAGCGAGGGAACGTACAAAAAAAAAAAAAAAAATAAATAAACCTGGGTATAGGATAGCGGTTCATTAAGGTATATGGCAGTTCCTTCTACAATGGAACCGGCAGAACCGTGCTACAGTGCAGTTTTTGGCCTATAAATACCAAGCCATTTCTCATGTTTTGACTCACCAATTCTCACTCTAATCATTCTAATCTTTTGATCATTCTCTCTTTTATAGTTCATGTATAGTTTTCTTTAGAATTTGTAGGTGATTCTATTTAAAGAAGAAATTGCCAAACACCCCTTTGAGACAATCAAGTTCCAAGAATCTTGCTTCGCATCTCCATCGCATTATCAAGATCACATTTCTGTATCTTGTACTTAATTTAGTAGTTGTAGCATCATCGATCATTCTTGCAAAAATGGTGTGATTGCATTTAGGTTGATTCTACCTTTGTTAGAATTTGGTATTTAGATTTGTACCGTTAAAAGGTGAAAGCAATGTTGTGAGGCTTCTCCGCCAGTTGAAGGAGATTGTTGACTAATGTTTACTAACTCTCGAGTAGGTGACTCCGGGAGTGGAGTAGGGCAAGGAAGGTGTCCTTGTAGCCGAACCACTATAAATGCTTGTGTCTTGGTTCTATCTCTCTAACTCTTTATTTACTTGCATTTCACATATAAATATATTACTAACCAAACATCAATATCGTCACACTTCATATAAGAGCATAACAAAGTTTCAAAAATCAAATTTTAAAATGGGAAAACTATTCAACCCCCCCCCCCTTTAGTTTTCTATAGAAAACAAAGGTTTAGTAGACGTGGTTGGTTGGGCAATGGGTCAAAACGGGTGATCTTGGTATGGGTCAGGTTGGTTTGATCTAAACTAAACCATAAGCTTTTAGCCTGCTGAGATCACCACTAATTCTATGAAACTGAATTGGAACCAAACTAGAAGTCTATGAAACTAAATTCGAACAAAAACCAAGTATTTTTTAATACCATGGGTTGATACAGATAACTAATTACGATTCTAAGATCGATCAAAATGCATAAATTTGGATTTTATTTTTATTCTGTGTTTTGATTTAATTATTATACTATTTATGGTTGCTTATTTAGGAGAAAGGGTATATTTAAAGGATGTTTTAACTTTTAAGGTAGGAAACATGAAGAATATGTACTTAATAAAGTTGGGAATGTTTTCTTCCTTTATGTATATGTTCTAATATTAAAAAAAGAAAACTATAATGTCTATTTTAGCATGTTTGTAGATACTTTGGATTGAAAGTGTTAATGCAGTAGTCGATTTTATATTATTATGGCCTTGCTTATCTGGGTCGTTTTGTTTTCTCGTATCGATAATGAGACAACAACGTTGGAAGAGAACTAAAAGGAACGAGTCGTTGCATTTAGATATTTTGAAGGAGAAAGTAGTATTGTGACCATTTGGCAGTCATTGATGATAATGATAGTTTTACAAATGGTCCAAATCATCTACTACATGTTTCACTACTGGAATTGCAAACAATAATTGGTAATGCATTAAACACTAACACACCTATGTCACAATCAAGTATAATGCTTATTTACAGGGGGAAATGCCATGTTTTATAGTTTGGTGTTGATATCTAGCCAACTGTGATCGAGTATAAACATGATAGAATGAAGTTCTATATGTTATATTCGCAAGTAATATCTGATTAGGTAAATGCAAAGGTGGAAGCTTTTCAGCTAATTTATATTGACGTGTTGTGTTTTAAGCTTCATGTGTTTATCTTATAAGTGAACAGACCAGTAACTCTTTAACTGTGGCTCACCTGATTTAAATGTGAGACAATACAACAGCAACCCAAGTCAACTTAGCTTAGACTTTGCTGTATCCATGATCAAGATGGGTGATTTCAAGCTGCTAACTAGGTCAAGTGGAGAGAGCGGGAGGAATTGCATAACTAAAAGGACCAACTAAGACCTACATGAATCCCAAATATGGTTTACGGAAGGCCTAATAAGATTTCAGTAATGTTATGTATTTTTCTTTTTAAGATTCATTTCGAGATTTGAGATAATTGGTTTGCAAGTTTTTTTATGTATAGTGAATATCTACCATCTAATGTTATGCTAATTTTCATTACGTTTAGTCTATCTGGGTCAATGTGGGTCATTACAAGTTTTGTCAATTTGGGTGTAATTGCGATATTTTTATACTCTTATTGTTACATGTACAGGAAAAAGTCTTTGTAAAATGTGTTGTCCACACTTAAAATCACACTAACATTTCTTCTTAAACGTAGACAAAACATGTCGCGGCGAAGAGCGGGTCTCAAGAACTTGTTATATTAAAGTGTATTATTAGAAGGGAAATAAAAAGTTAATTAAATTGTCACACTTTACTAAAATGATAAAAGTATTAAAATACTACCTCTTAATTAGGCCAATTAAAGACTAATTGACAAAAAATAATAAATGATAAAAGAGAAGTATGAACTTTTATAAGTTCAGGGACTGTTTGTGTCAGCTTTCCGTTTGATCGGTATATTCGTTTTGGGTCCTAACACAGTAACACATAGGCAAACTTAAACATTGGCATTGGGGACAACCAATTTCCCTACCGATTTTTCAGTTAAGGTAATGTTTATCAGCTGTTTTGCAATTGATATGTAAATGATTTAAAGATTAGTTTGATATACAAATTGTTTAGTTATATTGGTACTGTTATTTGAATTGCATTGATCAGGGTATAGGTTTTAGTTAAGGTGTACGGGCGTAATTCATTTTAATAAAAAAATTAGTACGGAGTATATAATGTTATACTTTATACTAGTTTTAATGCCCGTGCACGCACGGGGCTTAGACATTATGTTTTTTTAAATATATGTATGATTTTTATTTTTTTTCTTTTTTATAAATTATGTTATAGAGTATTATCGAAATCATATGAAGAGAATAGATTCATATCTTTTATATATTATATGAACTTAAGGATGATTAGTAATTTTTTTTTCTTTTGATTTACCTGTTTTCTAACTCGACATTGTGAGCGGACTAATTTCAGCAAAACTACTCTTTTAGGTAGCCCGAATTCGGCTCAAGTGAACCTCCGAGGCCACAAGAGGATTAATTTTCTCTTCGTTATATTCGAACCATTGACCTCCACTTTGGAAGGCTGATATTCTTACTGTTGGGTATGCAGTTGATATTGTATATGTTTTATGATTATAGTTGCATTATTGTGTCAGCTATACTTAAGATTCATGGTCATACTTTGTGTTAAAACATGTAAAAATTTAGCTTCGCAATCGAATTTAAAAGCATCAAGTTGAGTTATCAAAATCGTCAATATTTATAGAATATAGAAAACTAAAAAACTCAAATAAGTATTATGTTTCGTGCATACAATATGTTTTGGTCAAACAAAGATTTACCTATTGTATATCTTCAATACATATACAAATGTAAAAAGAGTTTTACCCATTTTTCCATCACCAACACTTTTTTAAGATATAAAAGTGGCCTAGATTGTTGTATATGATTTATAGGCATACACACATGTCAATGGAATAAAGACTTTTTGAGAAATTTAAATGTTAGAATTCTAGTACGTATTAAACCAAAAGAAAAAAAATGCAATTCTTGCGAACCCATTAATGAATAGCTAAAAAACATTTTTTCTTTATTTATGATATTTTATGTGCTTCGGTGTTTTTTGATTTGGTTGTACAACATGATTTCAGGCCTACAATGAAAAATCCACCAAAAATTCTTCGGGTAGATTTGAGATATGATTAGATACTATTAAATCTTTGTTTGAAAGTAAAAAATCGGTTATGTTTGCTGTACTTTAAAATATAAAGTCTAGGGGTATAAAGTTTAAGGCGTTATTTGTTTATTTTTTAAAGTTATAATAAAACTTGTAAATTTATAAATTTACACTTAACTCCATATAATTTATTTAAAATTAAACCACTAAAAGTTTTATTAAATACCTTCTTTTTTTCAAGTTTTTTGTTTTCACAAATTTGACACACATATTTTTATGTTTTTTTTCTCCATCAGATTTCTCCACCAAAAAATTTCAATTTTGACCAAATTGATTCAATTTTGCCTTTTATTGACCAATCAGATCGCACGATTTTGCCTACGTGGCAAAATCAAGCTTTCTGATTGGTCCAATTTTTTTCCTCATAAAATTTAATCTCATGCAAAACTCCAAAATGATGTAATTCTTTTATTATATAAAAGATAAGAATGTTAAACTTTTTTGTTACTGTTACCAGGGCCGTCTCTAAATTTATGAAATTTTTTAAGACCCTAACGAAATTACATAATGAGGCTCAGCGATAAGAAACGTTATATATATAATGTCATCGTTTATAAGATATAATACATATAATTGTTAATGAGATAAATTTTGGTGGACCTAAAATTTTTGGGGCCCTGTGCGGTCGCTCACATTGCACACCCGTAAAGACGGCACTCACTGTTACAATCTATGATATTTAAATATTTTAGGGTAAAAGCCATACAATACCAACGTACTTTCTGAAATTTACCACAATGAACCATTTACTTTTTTATTACCGATATGACCAATGTACTTTCAAATTATTTTTTTTGTAACCCTTGACTAAGTAAATCAATGGTACATGTGGTGTTCTTGGTGTTCTTCCGCGATATAGCTCGATAAGTAATATTTTCTTCTTTAAGATTTAATAATATTTGAGTATTTTGGGTGCAAACAGAGTGACTATCCTTGATCTGTCACCTCTGAGTGGTGTGAAACCTTGCTCTGGTCACTCTCAATTTAAAATACTTAGTATTTCATAAATCTATCTGGTCACTCTCAATTTAAAATACTTAGTATTTCATGAATCTTATGTGTGAGTTTTAGGTTTTAGTGTGTCTAGATTGCTAGAGGATAGGTTAGTATAGATTTGTAGAGTTGCTTCCTTAAGGTTAAGGTTTATTTGTTTCCTGATTGTTTCTTGGTTGTTTTGTTTATCTGCTTTTGTCTGATTTATTTTCTTGTTGTTCTTGGTTTGTTTAATTATGTTCTTATTCTGTGTTTTGTCTACTTCAGTCCATATGGTTGGTCTAGTTGTGTGTTGAAAAATAAGTTTGATTAATAATCTTGATGATGGTAATCCTCTTCATATTCAAACCAATGATAATAGTAGTACTACTCTTATTCAGTTTAAGTTGCAAGATACTAAAAATTATAGGATCTGGGCTAGTGCTATGAAGCTTGCTTTACAGGTTAGAAATAAGTTCAGGTTTGTTGATGGTACTTGTTTAAAAACTGCTTATAGTATAAGTGATGTGTTGTCTGCTCAATGGGATAGATGTAATGCTATTGCTTTAACTTGATTATGAATTTTGTGTGTCAAGATGTATATATGGGTTTGGTCTACTCTGATAAAGCTGCTTCTGTTTGGAAAGAGCTTGAAAGTACTTATGATTAAGTTGATGGTCCTGTGATCTTTAATTTACTTCAAAAAATTAATAATGTAAAACAAGGTGGTAGTTTAATTGCTGATTATTATCATAGACTTAACCTATTTGGATTAGACTTGATGCTCGACTAAATGACTAGTGTGTATTGTGAAGTTAAATGTTCTTGTGGTGCAAGTTCTGAGTTGGTCTTGCATCAGCAACTTATAAAGTGATCGTAGTGTTAATGGGCATTGGATGATGTTATCAGCATCCAAAGTGATCTTTTAACCAAGGAACCCTCTTAGTGGGTACAAAGCATGCTATATCTAATGCTATCTAGAGGGAATCCCATAAGGGTATTCCTGAATCCTCTAGTGTATCTGAATCTAAGCTTAATGCTACTTCTTTTGCTGCTAAGTCTTTTAACAACAATAGAAGAAATTTTAATAACAGCACTAATAACAAAAGATTGTTTTCTTCTAATAATAATGTCAATAGAGAGTCTATCCTAGTCTAAATTGTAAAAACTGTGGTAAGGTTGGGCACACTATTGACAGATGTTTTGAAATTGTTGGTTTTCCTCCTGGGAATAAAAGAAATACTAATATTGTAAAGCAAGGTTTTAGTGCTAACACAAAGGTTAAATGATGACACAGATTCTTCTTTAGTCTTTCTTTGGTTATACTTCTGAACAGATGTTAAAAGCTTTAAGTTGATTAATGGATATCTTCTAGTAGCATTTTACCCCCCCCCTGGGGCTAATATGGCATGTAGGGCTCTATTTTTTAATGGGAAAGTGTGGTTTAATACAAATTTCTCTAGGTTTTATTATGCCAACTCAAAGTTGTATGCTCAGACTATCACTTTGGGTTGGATTATTGATTTAGGTGCTAATCAACACCTGACTGTCTCTACAGTAGGTATGTTTAAAGGTTATGAATAGTAAAACGTCTTAAATATGTTAGTCATACAATATGTGTTTTGGCTACTATTAGTCATGTTGGAAACCTAAAATTGTCTAATAATGTAATTCTATATGATGTTCTTGTTGTGCCTGTATATTGTGTTACTTTATTATCTGTTAATAAATTGATACGAGATAGAAAAATGTTTGTTGGTTTTGATAAGGATAAATGTTATATTCAGGACTTGAAAATAGAGACTGTTTTGGGGACTGGTAGTGAGTTTGGGGGACTCTATTTGTTTGATATGAATAAAGATAATGCTATTAGTAAGTCTAATATGGTTATATGTTTTAATGTGTCTAAACTTTTATGGCATAACAGACTTGGTCATCCTGCTGACCAAGTCTTATTGATGACATCCAATAACATCTATTTTATAGCATCATTTATCCATGATATTAACCCATTTAATATAGTTATTGCAAAAAATTGTTACTTAATCGTTTATATTTGAGAATTGCAGTAATTATGGAGTAATTGGTAAAAGATAGCAAAAGGCGCGCATTCTGGAGCTTAAATGAAGATTACTATTCTGAAGACCAATACGCCGTCTTCCCCCCCACCCCCCCCTCCCCCACCCCCACACCATCCGGATAGGGTATCCGTGCTGCACTCACCAAAGGACCACAGAAGAATAAAAGCTCAAAGCCATATCCAGTTGAACTCAATACGCCGTATTCAATCATATGAATCAAATTATAATATTTTGTACGATATCAAACGTAGTCCCTACTCCAAGAAACTTCAATACGCCGTATCCAATACTTGGATATGAGTATCGATGGCTTCCAGACCTTATAATAGATTAAACTCAAAAAATGGAGTTTAAGTGTGTAAATCATATTCTCGATACTAAACATAAGTCGATTTTCAAGGAGAAAAAGAGAGACAGAGGTCGAGCAACGTATTCAATTCCATAGAAGACATCATGTAGTTCCATATACTTTAGTAATCGTTCAGTTTTTGGTTTCATTCTTTAAGTCGGTTAGTTTACGTTGGCTAAACAATTGCTCTTGTATTTATTATGATGTTTGAAGGCTAATGCCTTTGGGTATTAGCCATTTTATAAGATCTGAATGTTTGGTTTTTGTTTTATATCGATTTCTAGATTATATTGAGTGCATGTTAATGTTTATTCAATTTATCCTTGTTACGTGCTTTTGTATGTGAACTACATTCAACTGGTTTGTAAAGTGGACCAAGTAGATTTCTGCGTATGCGGATAGCTCTCCATATAGTTATTTATACATCAACTAGGCAATAATAGTGAATAAGTAATGTCCTTTAAGTCTGTGTCTAGGATACGCTTTGGGCTTAACTAGTTAATTGGATATTGCCGATGGTTTATTGATCGTGTTGACTAGCAGGTGACCTAGATAATTCAACAAGTAACGTTCTAATTCCATTGGATAGTTGGAAAAGTGGACTACTAGTGTATAGATTGCCATTAAGCAGTAAGTGGGTAAAGTCTCTATGAGCTAGGGTTTAACAAGATCACCATTACTTTAATCCCTAAGATAGATTATAATCAACAAATAAGGATGCTTTATGCGGATGCTTTAATTGTGACAGAATTATTGTGTCTAGGTCTTAGGATGATGTAACGCCTAAGTCTTAAGAATGATATGCCACCTCGAGAGAAGAAATCATTGCACTTAATAAACAAACCAACGTTCTAATCGGATTAATAATGGTTAATACAGTTTTCTTATATAAGGTTCGACCGCTCTTTCATCTTTTGTTAATTAGCTTGTGTGGGTAACAATGTCTTGAATTGATTGTAGTCACCAACCAAACCGTGCTAGTCTCTTAGGCTGAAAACCCCCTTTTCCCATTAGAATTAGGATTTAGATTGACATAGGTTTAACATAGGATTAGAATAGAATAGAATTAACATAGATTAGATAACCAAGATATTAATTAAATTGATAGATTTAACCTCGCTTCAAGTGTTCGACACCCTACTTACCACGAAACTACTACTGATCGGGTACACTGCCTGTTAAAGTGTTGTTTTTGGTTGAGTCGGCAAAATATAAATTTAAAACTTGAATCATCTTAAATAAACCACACACTACATCACATCAAGTTTTTAGCGCCGCTGCCGGGGAGTTATAATTAATCTTGATTTTTATTTAATATTTTGGTTTTTAACATTAGATTAGATCTAACCCTTAGGAGTAGTGTTTTAGTTTAGTTTAGATTTAGTTTAGATTAATTCGCATATAGTGTGTTTGTGTGTTTTCTGCAATATTCAAAGTACGCTATAATTTTTTTTTCAAACCAATACGACGTATTCAATTTATTGGATACGACGTATAAATTGTTTTTCAAACCAATACAGTGTATTCGACTCTATCATCAATACGGCGTATTCAGTTCACTGAATACGGCGTATTAAGCTATTTGACAGTTTTCTTTCCTAGCAAATTTATTACAGGTTAAAATGGACAACCTCAACATTACTATGGAGGAGTATATCAGGCTTGAGGAAGAAAAAGCTCGTAGGCGTGGTATGGTATATAACTGGGAAACTGCTACGTATGTTAAGATTTGGGATAATGAAGACATTCACGACCTCGGATATGTTGAAACTGAATTCCTAGCTATAGTCTTTAATGACACGTTAACATCTAAAGCAGCACTCTTGTGTGAGCCTACGGTAAGTTCTCTTAACAACGATGAAATCGGCTTTAGAATATTGTTTGACGAATCCGACGATGAAGATTGCACGATAATTTTCGACAAAAATTCATTTTCCTATAAAATAATTTCTATCAACGATTTAAAAATGGATTCAGAAAATGATAATGATAAAGCCAATATGCCTTTGTTTCCGTCACCCAAGCCTACGGTCAGTTATTTTGATGATTTAGATTTCTTTAAAGATTTTGAGAATGAATTTCCAGCCATTGTTTACAATGATGCTCAAACGTCTAAATCAGATTTATTAACTGAACCGATTTTAAACCCTCAACATATCGATGAATTTAATTTAAAAGATGAAACATCATTGTCCGAATATGATGAAGAGGAACAAAACGTTATATGCTTTAATGATTTATTTCCTTTTAACGTAATTTATCCCGATGAATTAAAAACGGATACGGACAATGATAATGATAAAGTCGATATTGAACACTCTTCGGAGGATTTATCTGTCAAACCATTACCTGATTTAATAAATACCGATGTTGGTGCCTATGCACATGGGTCAAATAAGCTTTTGGAAACAAGTCATGATACATCTAATAAATTTTTCAAAACTGAAACTTTTATCAAGGGATTAAATTTTAATATCATGACTTGGAATCATCTTAACAAAGGGATGTCATTCATTTTCCTAATCAAGAATTTGTATGTGCCATTTGGCATCCCGTTCGACCCCAAATTGTTTTATAAGGATGGGAGTAAATTAGGGCAAGTCTAACTTAAAGACTTTTCTGTAAACAAAAGTGCTTGCCGGGAGACAACCCGGAATGTATTTTCAATTTTTATCGAGTCTGTCTTCCCAGACTGTCTATACGGCGTATCCAAACCCCATGGATACGGCGTATTGACTATCTGGACGTTATCCAGTCTTTATTTTCAGCACAGTCTATACGACGTATTCATTAAATGAATACAGCGTATACATGTATCAATACGGCGTATCCTGGGGAATGGATACGGCGTATCGACTTCCTGTATAGTTTTAGGTATTTATTTCGAGTCTAACCAAACGAATACACGAAGATAGAATTGCATTTGTTTTCTGAGAATTTATACAGGACCTCGTGAAAGAAATATCGACGAATATTGGTGGAGAATTTACAAATCTGGAGATCTTGAAGTGTTGGAGTCTTGAAACCTCAAGACGGCTGTTCAACATGAATTCTTGCTCAATAAAATCAACATGGAGAATCTACCGAGCAAAATATCAGGGGAGTTTCTCATTCTAATTCTTTTTAATTCCCGTATTTAATGTTTTATCTATACAACGAGGACGTTGTATAATTCAAGTGGGGGGATGGGAATTAGAATGTATACTTGTCCTAATTTTCACACTAAAATGCTTAAATTATGCTCAAATTTAAAAAAAATCAAGCATACTTTTGTGAAATTACTTGATACATAACCCACACACAATAACCCTTATTAGATATTGTGAGGATTTAACCTATCCGTTTCCAAATGTTTACCCAAATTCCACAAAATATGAGTGTGCCGGTGATGTAGTAGACTTTAGAACTTGGCTTGGTATATCACATGAGACCGCAATAATGAGTAACTATAGATATTAAGATGAGAACTTGTTTAAATTGTAAATTTATTATTACACCCACTACACACACGCGCCGTATCTACAATGATACAGCTTATTAACTACTACACCGTTAGTTAAGCCCCCTATAAACCCTCTCTGTTTACCTCTCACGTTAAGAGTAAGATACTCCAAGACTAACCCGTAGAATCCAATCCTTTTGTAAATAACACCAATATTGTTTATTACGTTACACCTTAAACAACCTTAGCCTACCCTATTAATTAAGAATTATTTTACAGTTGCTATTGCTTAAAGTGTAAAATTTGTATTTCTGAGGGGCTTTATTGTTTAAATATTTTCTATCTTTGTATGTGTTGAAAGACTTTGCGACATCGTAAATGGGAATGTTATAATATAGTCAAATCTCATGTATTTTTACTACCAACACAATTAATGGTACGTCCGAAGAATTAAGGAATTATCGAAGGAATTATCCATAATTATTATGATCATGAAGATGGTGAAATTACACCAAGTTTCGTAGTGTAGTGTTAGCAAAAAAAATAAAAAAAATAAAAAATAAAACTAATAAAATAAATATCGCGAAACACACACAGAACACTCACACTCATACTCTATCGAAGAAATAGAGAAAGTTAGAATATAATCAGTTATTCGCGGAGGGCGTGGAGTGGAATCCTTTATCGGGAGAATGACCATGAAGGATCGAGTGTATGTACGTTGGAGTAGGCGGAAGGAGGTGCGTGAGAGATGTTAATGAAATATTGAGATAAAGTGGTAGATATTGCCACTTGCCTTGTAGAGTATGTAAAGTATGGGATGATTGGGAAGTTGACAGTATACGGTAAAACTGCCAATCTTAGGTGTTATTTTTTTATCTATGACTCAAGACGTTGTAAATAGTTGTGTCTTAATATGATAGCAGTTCGGTAAAATACGTGTCCTAGCAACTTGTATTTTAGACTTAATCTATTTGTTTTGTAATTTTTATTTAACAACAATTTACTTCTCTTTCCTAATGACTAGCCGCTGGTTTTACGCGAATGAGGATTTGTACGAGCGTGCATGTCTATTCCGTCATTACGGCCATGTATGCATGTCTCAGCTGCCTTGTTGGTTTACGACTTTTGGTGAAAGTTAGAAGGTCCCTACCCAATATCATTTCTTCCATCCTAAACGCATTGGTTAAAATTCAAGAATCAGGATGATATCGAAGACACTGTCAATTCACGTCTTTACGAGCCATGTATGGTGGTGCTTATGCATCCTTAGTTTTGAGTAGAACTGTCTGGATCAAGTATTGAGAAAAAGATCAAGCCCTAAGCTAGCCTGGTAACAAAACGAATCCTAGATATAGCCTACGTATTGTATGTCTCTGCTCCGTCGTAATAGTATTTCTTTTCACTTTATTTTCCTTCTTGTTTGTTCTCTATCTCTCTTGTTTACTATTTTTTTTTTTATTTTTTGTTTTCGGTGAGATGTGTATCCTTGCCAAGCTTATGATAAATACCTCGTCACATACCAAGAAATATGACGATTTAGTTACTGTTACCAAACATAATTAGTTGAGTGATTTGAGACACGTTTCTTGCATCGTGTCCTATTTATCGTACGAGTGTATTTTGGTTTTGTACTTAAAATAGATCAAAATAAATCTTGTGAACGGAAAAATATCACTTAATGGATACAATTTTATAGACCTCAAAATGGCATATGTGGCGGTATACATACACAAAAGGATTCAAGTGGGGGGATTATAGTTGTCTGCGCGCGAGAGCGCGCGCGGAGAGAGAGGGGGGGAGTGGGGGGAGGGGGGGGGTGGCATCATTTAATCCCATGTAGATTAACCCATTTTGTTAACTTATTACAAAGAATGTTACTTAATACGTCAATATTGAGAATTGCAGTATATAAGGTGTACTTCTGAGGAATATTAGAAAAAGGCGCACATTCTGGAGCTTAAACAAAGATATTTTAAAGATTACTGTTCTAACTACCAGTACGCCGTATCCATCAAGGAAGATACAGGGTATCTGTGTCTCGACTCACCAAAGACCACGAAGGACACAAGACCAATACGCCGTATCCAAGAAAGGCAATACGCCGTTCAAGATATATGGGAATAAAATATTTTGGAAGATATCAAACGTGGTCCCTACTCCAAGAAACTCCAATACACCGTATCCAAAACCTTATGATACGACGTAACACACCCGCGCATACCAGACCCTAAATAAATACAAAACTCAAAACGACTATTTAATATCTGTGCTAAAGAGCGATGTATTCTCTAACCTAAACCACAAAGGAAGCCATTTCAGAGGAGAAAAAGAGCAGAAGAGGTCTCGCAACGCATTCCAATCCATAGGAGACAACGTATAATTTCTTATACTTTTGTAATCGTTTAGTTTTTGGTATCATTTGTTAACTCGGTTAGTTTACCTTGGCTAAGTCATTACTCTTGTATTAATTATAATGTTTGAAGGCTAACATTATTATGAAGATCTGAATGTTTGGTTTTGTTTATATCTTAATTTCTTAATTTATTGTTGAATTATTGATTATTGTTGGGAAATATACATTCCTAACTTAGTACCGTTAGTTATATACTTAGTACCGCTAGTTATAGTTAGTACTGACAGTACAAAGTGTTAAGTACTGCTCAGATAGTTAGTACCGTTAGTATAAAATAGTTAGTACCATTTAAGAGATATGTATGAGATATTGTAGGAAAAGATATGTATTATCTTTTACGCATTTTGTAAGCCTGTTAGGGTTTATCCTTGGTCTATAAAAGGAACCCTACGGCATTAGAGAGATGACACACATTGATAACACACAGATCTCATCTCATACAATCATATCTCATAGTTAGTAATCTGTAATCATATTAGCAGATTAATAGAAATCAAAGTTTAGTATTATCATTGTTCTACTTACATACTAATTGTGTAGATTCTGGGCATATACAATAAGTATTCATATCAGTAATTCCAAATAGTCAAATCTGTATTTATACAAGTTTGGTTATCACCCTTAACAGGCTGGCAAAGATCTATTCAGTGTTGGGACTCACAATGGGTATCAGAGCCTGTGAGGAAACTCTAAGTAAGAAAGAGACAAAAACCCCCTTTAGTTATAACAACCCTAATCTTACAAAACTAAACATGTCTGGATCACAAGATGATATTCCACCACCACCACCACCACCATCACAAACACAAACAAAACAAACTCCTTACACTATTTCAACCATCAAACTTCCTATTCTCAAGAAGGGAAAATATGATATATGGGCCATGAAAATGGAACATTATTTAGCCTATACAGACTATCCTATCTAGGAAGTTATACAAAATGGAAATGGACCTGTATCAATCACCACAGATACGCAAGGTCAAATCAAGGTTCTGCCTCCAAGGACTGCAGAAAAGATCTTAGCCAGAGAAAGAGAAAGAAAAGCAAGGACCACTTTGCTATGGCTTTACCAGAAGATCATCATCAATTTCATAAAATGACTGATGCTAAAGAGATATGGGAAGCCATCAGATCTAGATTTGGGGGAAATGATGAATAAAAGAAGATACAGAAGTATATTCTAAAGCAACAGTTTAAAGGTTTCTCTGTATCAAACTCAGATGTGACTACATAAAGATGCAATGACAGGTTGCAAAGTCTTCTGAGTCAATTTAAGATTCAGGTGCAGGCTCTCCTCTAAGGATGCAAATCAAAAAGTCCTTAGTCTCTACCTCTCCTGGTCTCAAGTTTTCCTGATCCATTAAGGACAAGCCGAGTGGGCTGATGGACATCTCAGGCTTTGATGATCTGTATAATAATCTAAGAGTCTTTGAGAATGATGTTAAAGGCTCTACCAATCATCCTCATTAGCACGCAGAATGTGGCATTTGTTTCTAAGAACACTAGCATACCTAAAATGTTAATTACCAAATGATTATTGTGAGTTTTATAAATCCTATCTAGTACAAAACTCACAAAATGAACAAACTTCATCATACTCCTTACATGCAAATCAATCCAGTTGCCCTCAATTGGATCATGAACATTTGGAACAGCTTGATGAATTTGATTTAGAAGAAATGGACCTGAAATGGCAGGTAGATATGATATCCATGAGAATAAAAAAGTTCTACAATAAGACAGGTAGAAAGCTACAATTTGATGCCAAGGAACCAGTTGGGTTTGACAAAACAAAAGTCGAGTGTTACATTTGTCACAAGATAGGGCATTTGCTAGAGAATGCAGAACCAAGGGGAATCAAGATGGGAGGAGGAAAGATACTTGGAACTCTAGAAATAAGGATGGGAGAAGATCTGGTAAGCAGGAGGACTCTAAAGCTTTGGTGACTATTGATGGAGAAGGTGTTGATTGGACTAGTCACTCAGAAGAAGAAGAAGATTATGCTTTGATGGCTTGCAATAGTTCAGGCTCAGACACAGAGGTAATTTCTTGTTCAAAAGAATGTAAAGAGTCTTATGCTAAACTTAAAAAACTGTATGATGAACAAAGAGCACAACTTAGTGATGCAAGCATAGAAATAAAGGCATATACTCAAGCTTTAAAGAAAGTTGAAGCAAAATTAGTTTCTCCCATCAACAAGTCAAACTTTGGTATGAGAAAAAGATAAGGTTTTATGAAAATAGACTAGATGATAAACTGATGTCCTTAACATACATACCGATAAGAAACTATAAGCAGAAGCCCTGAAAAAGAAAAAGAAGATTTAAAAGCTAAAGTAGAAAAATGGCACTACACTTCTCTTAAAACAGGATAATCTTAAAAATAAAAAAAAAAAATCTAAACTTAGCGCTACTAAAGAAAAAAAAAAAAAAAAAAAATACTAAAAAAATCTTGGTAAACAGATAAATACACAATATTGTTTAAAATGAATAAATTATTTGGGCTTGGTTTATGGAATTACATATATGATGCATCTTGAGTTATGAAAATGAAGTTTTTACAAAAGGTGTAATTTATGAATAAGGAATGTTGATTTAGAAAAACCAGCCTTTGTATGATAGGTTTGTTACAACAGAAGAATGAGCAAGTTTGTGTAACCCCCACTAACATGACATGGTAATTACATGCCATATGGGACCTAACTTGAAATAGATTACTCACAATTTACATATAGTCCAAAACAGACTCAAACTAGTGAATCTGAAACCCAAACCAGTGACTTTGATACCTGTGAATATATAGTAGTTTTGAAAACAGGGAATTACATGCCATCTGGACCTGATATTGAAATAGATTACTTACAATTTACATATGGTCCAAAACAGTCTCAACCTAGTGAATCTGAAACCCAAACCAGTGACTTTGATACCTGTGAATCAGATTGTAGTGTTGAAACACATGAATCTTTGCCTGAACCAACTGTCAATGAACCCAAAGTAGTAAGTCAACCTAAGGTTTGGTCTGATGCTCCTATCATTGAGGAGTATGAATCAGATAGTGAAGATGAGCATGTGTCTCTACCAACAGAAGAACAGGAAACACCTAGTTTTGCTAACCAGCAAGTAAAAACTCCTAGGGAAACTGTTAAGAATCAATTCACACATAGTAAAAATCCTAAAGTTGACAAGAAAGGGTTGGGATATGGGTTTACTACAAAAGCATGTTTTGTATGTGGAAGTCTTAGTCATCTTATCAGAGATTGTGATTTTCATGAGAAAAGGATGGCTAAACAGGTTGAACTAAACAAAAAGAAAGGCAAGGATAATGTTCAAAGGGAGAATAAACCAGTTTGGAACAATGTGCAAAGAGTGAATCATAAGAACCAATTTGTTCCTAGAGCAGTACTAACTAGAACTGGCAAAATTCCAGTTAGTACTGCTAGAGCTAGCGGTACTAACAATGTTAGTACTGCTAGACATAATTTTAAAAGTCAGGTAGTACTAACTAGTACTGTTAAACCTTTTGTGAATAGAGTTAGACCAAAAACTGTTTTTCATAAAACTCATTCACCATTTAGAAGGAATTTTAATAACACAACAGCACCTAGAACAAATTTTTCAAAACAAAAGGTTAATACTGCTGAGGTAAATGTAGTTAGTGTTGTTGGAGGAAAAAGGGAAATTGCTGTTAAGCCTTCAGCAGGTTATAATTAGAGACCAAAAAGATATTACTGGCACAAAATCTCCAAATACAATGGTGGATCAAGACCTAGAGATTGTGCTACTTTTAAAAATCCACTAGGTAGAATCAAGCCCAAACAGGCTTAGGTCCCTAAGAGAATCTAATCTCTTTTATTTGATGTGTAGGATTATCCATACAGAACTTTACAAAACAAAGTGATTGTTGATAGTGGATGTTCCAGGCACATAACTGGAAACAAGGCCTACCTTGTTGAATATCAAGACTTTAATGGTGGCCCTGTTGCTTTTGGAGGAAGTAAAGGTTACATAACTGGTAAAGGTACAATAAAAACAGGAAAGTTAGATTTTGATGATGTGTGCTTTGTGAAAGAACTACAACATTTCAATCTCTTTTCTGTGTCACAAATCTGTGACAAGAAGAACAAATTTCTTTTCACTAACTCTAAATGTCTTGTTTTGTCTCCTGAATTTAAGTTACCTGATGCAAATCAAGTCTTACTTAGAATCCCCAGACAAAACAATATGTACAGTTTCAATTTATAGAACATTGTTCACTCTGGAGGTTTAGCTTGTTTGATTGCAAAAGCTATAATTGATGAATCTAACAAATGGCATAGGAGGTTGGGTCATGTTAACTTTAAAAACCTAAACAAACTTATTAAGGGAAACCTTGTACGAGGTTTACCAACACAAGGCCTCCTGTAAGGGCAAATCAGTGAGCTCTATTAGTCAGCCCTTACAGCTTTTGCATATGGATTTATTTAGACCTACATCTGTAAGGAGCTTAAACCATAAGACTTATTGCCTGGTTATCACTGATGATTTTAGCAGGTTTAGTTGGGTGTTCTTCTTAAGAACTAAGGATGAAACTAGTGGAATCCTTAAGGACTTTATAAGACAAATTGAGAACCAATTAAATCAAAAAGTTAAAACTATTAGATGTGATAATGGTACAGAATTTAAGAACAAGGATATCCAAATCATTTATAGCTGGTAGTTTTTCCAAAAACTTACAAAAATAACTTTGTTGGTTGTTGCTGTGTAGCTGTGTATGCAGAAGTGATTGAGAGCAAATTCAAGATTGAATTGCGGAAAGTATGTTTGTTTATAATAAAATCAAAAAGCAAGATGATCTTAAAAGATAAGAATGCAGTCAAGAAGTGCTTGGATACAATCCTCAAAAGCTCAATCAGAAGAAACTTGAAGTTAATAAGTGAAGTTCAAGTTAACAAGGCAGACTCAAGTCAGCAATGGCTTGGGTCCCCAAGAGAAACTAATACTATTAGTTATATATAGTTAGTGCTGCCAGTACAAATGTTTAGTTTTGTCAGGTTATTAGTACTGTTATGTATAGATAGTCTAAATACTTTTTGTTATACTCTATATAACTGCTTAGTATAATTACTTTTGTGATTATTGCACAAAATGTTATGGATTCTGTTTTCTTTGTCTGTTAAACTAACTTTTTGCATGGTAAAGAAAATGTTCTTAATGAATAGGTTTATGAAATCCCTGTTTTTAGGGTGACGATTGAGGATATGATGGCCACGTTAAATGAAGTCTCAAGAAATTATGATCTTGGTCATGATTAGGTGCAGATCAGGTACTGTTTGTGTACTTAATACTGCTAGCATTAAAAAGCAGTTGGTTAATACTGCTCGAGTTAAACATTAGTACTGCTCGTTTGGTATGTGGAGTTAGTGCTGCTATCAATAAGCAGTTACTACTGCTAGCTTTAAAGATTAATGCTGCTAGTTTTTCCCGATATCGGACAACACACATTTTGGTTCTCGGTTGATTTAGACAAATTTGAATTACTTTCAGTTTGTTCTTAACTGAATTACTTTTAGTTTGTTCTTAGCTGAATTTATTATTAGCAAGTTTAAATGGAGATGAGAAGGTTTGTTAAGTGTTGGTTTAATCACCACACAACAAATGGCCATCAGTTCATCATGCTTAATATGCATAAGAACTGGCTAGTCTATAAGCAAACGGCTTATGGTAAAGACTTCTTAAATCCATTTATGGTTGACAATTTACCAAAAATTGTACGGTTTTTAACTCACCTTGCTTCATGGTTAAGAGTTGGATAGTCCAGGATCAAATAGTTCTTGGTAAAGACTACTCAAATCTATTGATAGCTGATAGTTTTCTAAAAAACTTTGGTTTATCAATGCACCTTGTTATTGAAATAAGAATTGTCTAGTCCAAAAGCATACGGTGATTTGGTATAGACAAGTCAATCCGTTGATGTGTTGACAGTTACCAAAATACTGTATGGTAAATATACTCACCATATTTGGCATAAAGAGTTGGACTATCACAGAGCCAAACTAACTACTGGTAAAGGAAATATCAAAATCCATTTATAGATGGTTAGTTTGCCAAAAAACTACCAAAACCAACTTAGTTGGATGGTTCTGTATAGCGTGATGCAGAAGAGATGAGATGCAATATCAAGATGAAAGCCAAAGTAAGAATCTGGTTATAATAAAATCAAAAAGCAGATGATCATAAGATAAAGAAGTGCAGTCAAGAAGTGATTGGATACAATCCTTCAAAAGCTCAAATCAGAGCAAACTTATGTTAATTAGTGATAGTTCAGTTAACAAGGCAGAATAAGTCAGCAATAGCAATGGCTTGGGTCCCCAAGAGAAACTAATACTATTAGTTATATATAGTTAGTGCTGCCAGTATAAATGTTAGTATTGTCAGTTTATTAGTACTGTTAGTATAGAAGTTAATACTATTAGTTATACTCAAAACTGCTTAGTATAATTACTGTTGTGATTATTGCACAAAATGTTATGGATTCTGTTCTTCTTTGTGTCTGTTAAACTAACTTTTTGCAGGTGTTAAAGAAAAGTCTTAAATGATTCTGTTTATTGGAAATCCCTAGTTTTTTGGGTATGAAGATTGAGATAGGATTGCCAATGTTGAATGAAGTCTCAAGTAATTAATGATGTTGGTTCATGATTAGGTGCAAGATCAGTACTGTTTGTATACTTAATACTGCTAGCATTAAAAAGCAGTTGGTTAATAATGCTAGAGTTAAACATTAGTACTGCTCGTTGGTATTCATTAGTGTTGCTTATGTTTGGTATGTGGTTGTTAGTGTGTGCTGCTTTCAATATAGCAGTTACTACTGCGGCTTTAAAGATTAATGCTGCTAGTTTTACCCGATATCGGACAACACCATTTTGGTTCTCAGATGATTTAGACAAAATATTGATTTACTTTTCAGTTTGTTCTAACTGTGAATTTATTATTTAGCAAGTTTTAATGAGATGAAGAAGGTTGGTTTGTTAAGTGTTGGTTTAATCACCACAATTAACAAAATGGCATCAGTCATCAATGCTTAATATGCATAAGAAACTGGCTAGTCCATAAGCAAACGGGCTATGTAAAAGACTTCTCAAAATCCAATTTATGGTGGACAATTTACAAAAAATTGTACGGTTTTTAACTCACCTTGCTTCATGGTTAAGAGTTGGATAGTCCAGGATCAAATAGTTCTTGGTAAAGACTACTCAAATCTATTGATAGCTGATAGTTTTCTAAAAACTATATGGTTTATCAATGCACCATGTTATAGAAATAAAGCATTGTCTAGTCCAAAAGCAAACGGTGTTTGGTAAAGACAAGTCAATTCCGTTGATGGTTGACAGTTATGATATTGAGGATATGTATCTACTAATTGTTAACAGCAAGGTAGACGACTATGCTGAGACTGGTTTGTTGTGGTCATTGTCAATCTTCATTAGGAGTACCGTGATCTAGGAAAGAGTACATGATGTTCAGCTAGGCATGGAAAGCTATCAACAAAAGGTTAATCTTACTGCACCAATAATCACTTTCCCAGGCATTGAGAAGTACAAGGTATTCTTCATCGTCTTTGAGCCCGTGTATAGCATTATATACAAGAACAACAAGAAAGAAAAGAGAGTGATGAGACATCAAGAAATTCACAAGTTCTGTGATGCTACATTAAAAAGAGTCTTGGAAGGGTTGAAGAGCTACAACAACAATGTGAAGCATGGATATGTGACTCCAAGTCTCAGTAAAGATGATGTTGAATACATGCAACTGTTTGAGTAAGAGATTGATGAACGGTTGAAGCATAGAGATCAGATGAGACGTTGGGAAATATACGTGAACGGAAGACCACTAGGATCAAGAAGGGAACGCCCAGAATAATTGACCCTTAGGGGGAGATTGTTAGGATCATAAAAGTGTCGATTATGATACTTTAAGTGGTTTTATTTATTATTAGTGTTTAGTCTTTATTTTATAAAGTAAAAAGTAGTTTGTAATAAGGAGAAATATGCTAAAAGTGAAAAATAGCATATTATCCAAAGACTAGGGACTAGATTGCAAAATTAGGAAAATAAAGGAAGGGAAGCCAACCTCCCTCTCCTATAAATAGCCACCTAATCATCATTAGGTGGTTAAGGCTTGTAACAAACTCATTTTCCCTCCCTTTTCTCTTTTGTTATAAAATTTGGAAATTGTGAAAGACTTGCCTTCCTCTCTTAATTCTCTCTATTCTATATCGTTCAATATCGTATGATTCAAGCTAAATCAAGACCTAACAAGTGGTATCATACGCCATTAGAGATTAAGAGTGTTCGCTCGCCTTTTCTTGGATATCAAATTCTCAATTCTTCAATTCTATATAGGACTGTTGTTGTTCCTTCTTTTTCCCCAGCCAACCAACTTGAGGCTCTCCCATTTATCGGTTACCAAGTTAACAAGACCTCCTTATGCAATAAATGAAGATTCAGAACGAGAGGAGGAAAATGCTTTCTTCTTAGCTCAGTCCTGACCTATTGGTCGCAATTCTCATACCTCTTCCCCAGAACCATCCGTTTCCTCATTCAAATTCAAACCACCTTGCGCTGAGCCCAAGGTGATTTCAGAAGTCTTTGCTTTACCCGTGTTTTATTTCAAGTAAAATAAATGCATTTCCTTATTACAACCCACTCAAAATTAGAACCAGTTAGCGAAAGGTAACTGAGGGTGAGACTTCAAGGCATAAGAAGTACAAGTCATAGGTGAACGACCTCAAAAGAGACGTTTAAAAAAATAAAGTTTTACATTCGATGCCAAGAAATATCAGAGGTTTACAAACATGATCCCATAAGTTTCAAAATGACATCAGTCTCCAAAACATGCATAAATTTAACATGACATTTCATCGAATGTAAGTTGACAACAAAATCCATCCATTGATATCCACTCAGCTCCCATCCATGCAGCTTATACCTCGAACCTGAGATTAAAACATGTTAAAAAATCAACAAAATTGTTGAGTGAACCCATAGGTTTTATTCGTGAAGCAGCGATTAAGTAAACCGAGAAATGTTATTGAGATCAAACAGTTTTGCCGATCACCAGATTCGAGTAATGTAGAGAAGTGACACACTCACCATGTCAAAAAAAGTATTGTACTAAGCTAATGACACCGAACATTAACATATGTTGTGAGAGGGAGTTGGTGTTGACAGACATCCAAGTATTTTTCTTCGAGAGTTGGAGTGGCCAAACACCCAAGTATTTTTCTCTCTTAGAGTTGATGTTGCCAAACACCCACATATTCTTCAAATGTAAATGCGTCCGTTATGAGTGGCACAGTTATAAAATACTCGGATGGGGACTATCAGTCCCGATAGATCTATTCACGGCTTTTGCACTTACACAAAGTAACTAACGGTTCATAATAATGGGGACTTAAGTGGCAATAAGGGTACTTAGGCAAATAGATAAAAAAAATACAAAACAAATCAAGCAATATCTGGATAGCATACAATTTAAAAGTACTTGTGTTCAAAATGTAAAACAAGCATGTAATCTTTCCCGAAATTTTATAAAACAAGTAAGTAATGAAAAAGGGGCTATGAACTTACCTCAAGCAAAGAGAATAGGATATCAACGACAAACAGAGTGGAGATAAGAACTCCTAACTGCGACCTAGAATGATGGTGCGCAATTAGAAACATGAAATATATAATAAAATGACATATAAGTCATTTATATATAAATAAGAGTATAGTGGAATCCACATGTGTGTATATCCTAAGTTATTTAGTACAAACAAACTTTTAAGAAAAATATAGTATCCGTATTTATGTTACGCCACTTTTCTGAAAAATTTATATTTTTGGAAAGTTTCTATTTTTAGAAAGTTTATATTTTAGGAAAGTTTCTATTTTTGGAAAGTTTAGAAATTCAGGACGTTAATATCGTCTCGTAATAATATTTATTTTCTCGGAAAAATCTAACATCACCCAATTAGTTTTAAACATACACTCTACTTTTAGTATTAAGTATATATATACATATATATAGTCCGAAACGAAACTTGCTATTTTTAGACATGACCAAATTTACCCTAATACTTTATTAATCATATAATAATATTCGTTAAAGTTTCACTAGCTCAAAAACGCTCATAAACCCAATTTTATATAAAATTCAGCAAGCACTTACTAACTTTTCAAAAAGAAAAATTACCAACTTTGACCTAAATGTTTTCCTATCGTCTAGAATCTTTATATTAGAAGGCATAATTTGATTCCTTGATTATCTCCACAAAACATACATTATATATAGGTTACAAGGGAAAGGATTGAGCCCAAGATAAAGCCTACAACTCATCTACATCAAATCACGATAAGGCCTACAACTCATTTACAGAAATCATGATAAAGTCTATAAATCATACCAAGAATAGAGTATGACTATTAAGTTCATACTAAAAATATGTGCATGCTAATACTCCTCGCAGTTTGAGCAGGAGGAGGATGGACGCTCAAGCTGGAGCAAAAATCTTTAATTAAAGCTGAGGGAAGACCTTTAGTGAAGATATCAGCATACTAAAAATGAAATAGGACATGAAGAACTCTAACATGACCAGACTTAACCATAGCACGAACAAAGTGTATATCAATCTCAATATGTTTGGTGCGTTGGTGTTGACCAGGTTGACTGACATATAAACTGCATTAACGTTATCACAGTAAACCATAGTAGCTGTCAAAAGAGGAGAGTGTAAGTCACGAAGGAAATTGCGAATCCATGTAGTTTCTACAACAACATTAGCAACACCCCGGTATTCTGCTTCAACACTAGAGCGGAGATTGTGTGTTTGTAGTTTGGCATACCACGGGACAAAAGGTTATTTTCCTAGAAATACACAATAACCGATAAGTATACCTGCGAGTAAAGGTGCTAACCATCTCCAATCAGCATCAGTGTACCCAACCAAGATGGTAGTAGCGCGAAAGCATATAAGTGAAAACCAAACTCCAAGGTGACCTAAACATAGCGTAGGATACGTTTAAGAGCAGTTAAGTGTGGCTCTTGTAGAATCGTAGAGGGGGGGGGGGTGAATACGTTTCCATTATAAACTTAAGACTTTTGTATCAAACAACCAATCAAGTTTATACGACAACTAGAATAAATAACATCAAACAAAGCATATCACGACAATACAATATACAATACAAACATAGATGCAATACAAACATAAACATAAAGCGATAAAGCAAAATAAATTAAAAGCGATGAAGTAAAAGAAAATGCAAACTGGACACGAAGAACCGAAGATTTATAGTGGTTCAGCTACGAAGCTCCTCTTTGCCCTACTCCACTCCTCAAGTACCCAAATCGAGAGTTAATTCACTAAATCAACAAGCTCCTTTAAGGTGGAGAAAACCACACAACGTCGCTTACACTTTATCCGGTACTAAGCTAAATACCGAGTCTTACTTCGAGGTAGAACTAACCTAACGTCTCTTACACTTTATCCGGTACTAAGATAAATACCGAGTCCTTCTTCGGGTACAACCAAACCTGTTATGTTTTATGGCCCAATATAACAAACCTTGTGTTTTATGGCCTAAACATATAAACCACCTAGCATCTAGTTTGTTGTATATTGATGATCCAAGACATAATTGTCAATTGGATGTAAAAGCCTAATCTAAAACATCAAGATCACTAAGCGTGATGTTGTTGATGAAGATGAAAAGTCTCTTGGCTTGTTGTGATAGATAATCATATATGTAGGTATGTGGTGGATGATGATGGCAAGATCTCTAAGCTTGCTTGAATGGAGGATCATGTATAATCATGCTTGCAACCAATGAAAGTTAGAAGCATTATGATCAAGGGTTATTAGGGTTTTGATGATATGATTAATTATATTTTTTACATTATAAAACTTGTTTATAATGATCCTAAATGTGTGTAATAATATGGAAGAAAGGTTGTGAAAAACTTGAAAAAACTAAGCAAATAGGTGATATTTATAAAAAAAACCCAAAACTTTGCCATCAAGGGCTACGGATCCATTGAATTATGGATCCGTGCCTTCCTTTTAGTGGATCCGTGGGACCACGGTCCAATTCAAAAATTTTTTATAAATCTTTTTAAATCTATCGCTTATATCCTTAATTGTACTTATAAAATCTAATTAGATATTGTTCTAGAAGAATTCAAGCTTATTACAATAAAATGGAAAGATTATGCAAGAAAGAAAAGAAGATCTTGTAAGATTTGTTTCCAAAAATGGTTAAACAAGAATAATTAGTATTGTCTTTATTCTCAAATTATTTTGTCCTATTATCTAATATGGTTAGACATGTTTTGATCTTCCAAGATTATTTCCTAATATGAAAGATTGCTTCTAGAAGAAAGATCTTATTCTAGTTAGTTAAGTAATTAAGTTTTGTCCTATTCTCTAATGTGATTAATTACTTGTTAATCATTTTCAATGGTTTGTTAAATGGGTTGATCATAATGCAACTTAACAAACATATTCATACCTTTTGTTGAAGCATGAGTAGACTCGAGACGTCGAGAGGTGTTGATGAATATATGCATTGATGAGTTGTGATCACGCGTAACTTACACATTTTACGTTATGTATTACAAGTTACTTGTTTGTCATTATTAAAACCAAAGGACTTGTTTAGTTTAAATATCGTAATATTTGCACTAACAATCTCCCCTTTTTGATGATGACAAATATGTAAACTTGTAACATAGTAAAATTTAAAAGTTACTCGTTTACACTTCCTTCTCCTGTTTTTGTCGAAACAAAAAGGTGTATGCTCCAATCCGTTGATCCTTCTCTGTTAACACTCTTCCATCCCTAAAAGGGCGTGTCCTTGGAGTTAAACTTTGTTTCTCCCCAGAAAGGCGAGCTTGCATCATCCCTAGTGAAGTTATACTTCAATCTTCATCTTCTAAGCAACTTTGAGCTATCTACATTGATGCCCTCGAGCTCCCCCTAGCTCCTTGCACTCCTATGATTATTGACCTTGGTTGCTAATGAATCCATGGATCAAATTTCTTACAAAGACTTAACCTACATCAAGGGTTAGTTTTGTGCAACATAATATATATATATATATATATATATATATATATATATATATATATATATATATATATATATATATATATATATATATATATATATATATACCATGAAGCTATAGAAGAAATATATGATAGATGCGTGTATGCTTCTTCTTGACGAATACTCTCCCTTATTTGAGGCATCAAGGTATTATCAAAAACCTACAAAAAATGTTCGTGCAAAACTAGATACTCTGTTAGACGAGTGTGTGTAACTAAATGTATACAAGATGCACTCTTTAAGTGTTTTTCGGAAGCTCCCCCTTGTTTGGGATACTAAGGAATTGAGTTAGGGAAGTGTACTACAAAACAAAGTTAGTAGACAAGCGCACATATACATAATAACGATGACAGTTATGTATGTAACAAAAAAATAGATATATGAGAATAGTATTTTGATCCTAAGGTTTAAGATAATGTTTAGGAGCAAGTAGCATAACTAATAGATAAAGTGATAAAAGTTAAAAATCAAGAAATTTTGAATTTTGGCGTCTGCTAGGGACGGATCTACCAAAGCACTGACAGATCCACCATTCTTGGATCTGTCAGTCGCAGAGACCCTCAAAAATAGCCGTAACCAAAAGCACTTAACATGTAAACACTTAAATCATGAACAATAGCAAGTAAGGGTCCAAAAAGGATAACATACCAAGTTATAAAGATGTTAAGTGTCGTGATAGCAAGCGTCAAAAATAATAATCTCACATAGTAAGATAGCAAAATTAGTAATTATGATATGAAAAGTACATATAGTAATATACTATCGGGGAACATGATATGCATGTCTTAGGTATGAGTACTCTAAGGTATTACACTTCAAGAAATGTTGAATACTAGACACATGCAATTTTATTAAAAAATAAAAACATATATAAAAAGAACCAAGACACGTGCTCGATGACTAAGACTCAATTAAAACCAAATTTATCCAACTAATCATACAACTTTAATAAACGTGAACATAATTCATTTATAGTTTGACACACCTTTGTTATGAGAACGACTTCATCCAATATGTCATTCGAATAAGGAGTACTACTGTTTTTAGAATGACATGTTCCTTAAGAGATGATTATCTACCAAAGATAATGATTTGACTTCGGATAGACTTTCGTCAAGGGTTGTATTAAGAGATACATAAATCCTCAAGGTTTGTTCTTTAAGAACTATGTGTGTTTTTCATGTGTGGGGTGTTCTAGGAAAATCATTTTTGTAAGACTTGGGGTCGAACTAAATGTTTGACGATAAGGATGATTTGTTAAGAAGACATACTCCAAGTATGTTCTTAGAAGAAAGAAAAATAATAATTATTATAAAATAATTATTAAGACGTATAAAAGTAAAATGATGTCAATAATATTTTAACACGTCATGTCAAAAATATATACTCGAAAGTAGTTATATTATGACAAGAATAAATAGTGAAAAATGATATGCACCTAGAAGTATATAAAAACAATTCCATATAATGAAAAGTGGTGAAGGATGAGCGAGAACGAAGATAGAAGGTGTTGAGATAAGGTTGATAAGGACAGTTTAGAATAATATATCATTTGCACTAACGATAATACGAGTGATTGGGTTGCATGTGTTTGGTTGTCAGTGTTGACGAACAAAGGTGGATATGTGAGACGAGGCGGTAAAATGAAAGACACAACAATGTGGTGACTCAATAACACTTAAAGATTGAATATCTTCTTTATGTTCTTCACTCGCTAGTAAGTGGAAAGAAACTAAACGACTCAATTGTGGAAAAAATGAAAGGATCACTTGTAATGGTTATTGGATAAGTGTGGAGTGTTCTTGAGGATATAACTTCTTTGGTATGGGAGTTTTGAATTGAGCCAATTTTTGGTGTGTGAAGGTGATCAAGTTTTGTGAAATTATCTGAATACAAGATTGTATAGGGATACATTTTGAGTACGATGTTTGTGAGGATTAAAGGTTGTTAAACTAACTATTACTATCAAGAGTAAAGTATAGCTTTTAGGTTTGAGTGTATGGTTGAAGTGTTTCTTGTGAGGTTTGGGTATGTGAAAGTAGTCATCACTATTATGAGTGAAGTCTAGTGATAAGGTTTGTGTATGATCGACATACGAGTCAAAGATTCTTTCGCAATTGATGACATCAAATAACGTCTATTTTATAGCATCATTTATCACATGTATTTAACCCATTTTGTATAATTATTGCAAAGAATTGTTGCTTAATCGTTTATATTTGAGATTGGCAGTAATTATGGAGTACTTGGTGAATATTAGCAAAAGGCACGCATTCTGGAGCTTAAACGAAGACATTTTGAAGATTACTATTTTGACACCCAATACGATGTATCCATCAAGGAAGATACGACGTATCTGTGCCTGCACTCACCAAAGACCACGAAGGAAACAAGCTCAATACGCCGTATCTAGAGAAGACCAATACACCATATTAGATATATAGCATGTGAATATTCTGGAAGATATCAAACGTGGTCCCTACTTCAAGAAACTTCAATACGCCGTATCGAACTGACTTTCGGATAGTATAAATAGAAAACTCAAAAATGAGTTTTAAGTGTGCTAAATCATATTCTCGATACCTAAACCATAAAAGTCGATTTTCAGAGGAGAAAAAGAGCAAAAGAGGTCTTGCAACGCATTCTAATCCATAGAAGACAATGTGTAATTTCTTATACTTTTGTAATCGTTTAGTTTTTGGTATCATTCGTTAACTCGGTTAGTTTACCTTGGCTAAAACAATTACTCTTGTATTAATTATGATGTTTGAAGGCTAATACCTTCGGGTATTAGCCATTATTATGAAGATCTAAATGTTTGGTTTTGTTTATATCTCGATTGCTTAATTTATCGTTGAATGCTTGTTTATGTTTATCAATATACTTGTTTACGTGCTTTTGTATGTGACCTATCATTCAAATGGATCTAGTGATACGGACCAAGTAATCTAGATGCCGGATAGCTCTCCATATAGTAGTTTATACATCTAGAATCATAGGATCACAAATATTGTCCTTCTAAAATCGTGCTAAGGATACGCTTCTGGCTTAACTAGTTAACGAAAACTGCCTTTAGTTTATTGAACATGTTGACTAGTAGGTGAATCTAGATAATTTAACAAATAATGTTCTGATTCCATTGGATAGTTGGACAAGTGGACTACTAGTGTATAAAGTGCCATTAAGCAGTAAGTGGGTAAAGTCTCTATGAGCTAGGGTTTAACAAGATCACCATTGCTTTAATCCCTAAGATAGATTATAATCAGCAAATAAGGATGCTTTATGCAGATGCTTTAATTGTGACATAATTAATGTGTCTAGGTCTTAGGATGAAGTCCCACCTAAGTCTAAGAATGATATGCCTCTTCGTGATAAGTAATCGTTGCACTGAATAAACAAACCAACTTCTAAACGGATTAATGATGGCTAATACAATTTTCCATTATAAGGCTCGACCGCTCTTTTATCTTCTGATAATTTGCTTGCATGGGTTAAAGTGTCTTGAATTCATTATAGCCACCAACCAAACCCGTGCCAGTCTCTCAAGCTGAAAGCCCCCTTTTACCTGTTAGAATTAGGATTAGAAATAACATAGGATTAGCATAGGTTTGACTTAGATTAGAATTAACTTAGATTAGACAATCAAAATATAAATAAAGTGAAAGATTTAACCTCGCTTCAAGTGTTCGACACCCTACTTACCATGAATCTACCACCGACTGGGTGCACTGCCCGTTAAAGTGTTGTTTTTGGTTAAGTCGGCAAAATATAAATTTAAAACTTGAACTATCATAAATAAACACCACACAACGACACATCA
>BQNB010047668.1:7465-42978 GCA_026074375.1 Tanacetum coccineum | reverse complement strand
GTTTTATTTAATTAATTTTAGTTGTAATTATATCAGTGTTTCCATCATATATTCTCCATCATTCAATTTCTCATCAAACCAGGATAACTTTCAATTGCAGCCTCGTTGGGACATACGACCCGGGAATATCTCTTCCGGAATCTTTTTATTATTGATTCTTATATATTTAATCTCTTTGTGTAGATTTTGACCTTTTGCCTTGGTTAAGGGCATTTGGTTGAGACTTGCATTTGAGTTATTTTATATGTATACTATCTGACGAATCATCCACCATTCTCTTTGCAAAGTCTTCTTCAGACATATCTTTTGCTATAACACTTTTTGCTAACTCTGCATTTGCCTCAAGCTTAGCTCTAATAGCATCCCAATCTTCTTCAGTATAATGTTGAGCTTTAAACTGAACTTGAGCTTTTCTTTGCTTTTGTTGCTTAGTTAACTCTTCTTCTTCTGCCAATCTTTTAGCCAATAAAGCATCCAAATGTACTTGTTTGGCAGTTTCTTCTTCCTCTAGATTTTGCAATCTCATGGCTTCTGCAAGACTAGCTTCTTCTTGTTGAATTTGTTCTTTAGTTCTTTTGGGAGCTTGAGTCTCTTCAATAATCATTTGAGCTTTTCCTTCCCTTTGGCCTCTATCAGAACTAACTGGTCTACTACCAGTACTAAATCCTAAGCCACCAATATTAACTTCTTCAAAGCCAGTACTAATGTATTCAAAGTCTTTTCCCTTGAACTCTTTTTCTCCTCTTGTATCTTTTACCCTTATCAACTGATTTTGACCTCTGAGAAGCAACCTTTAACAAAGTTTTAGCTGCTTCCAAGGTTGTAGGGCTGATTTCTTCCTGAGCCTCTCCTGAAGGTTTAGTAGGAGTAACAAAAGAAACTAGAGGATCATCATCAATGTCCTTAAATATCCTCCCCTGATCCTCTGGTTCGTCATCCTCTGATGTAGTTAGAACCACATTTCTTCTTTTGAGAATATTTTCCAATTTCTTGACCTTCTTTACCAACTTCACAATGGCTTTCCCCATGGTCTGCTTAGTCTGCTTGAGCTCTGTCTCCAAACTATCAACCTTTGTTATCAAAGTGGGAACCATATGAAGGAGGTCTTCCGCTGTCAAAGATCTTGCCTCTGGCACATGAGGGTGAGAAGGATACTGAGATTTTGGAGCTTCAGGTGCCTGTCTTGGTGAGAGTGGTTGGTGGTCAGTTGATGGTTGGTCAAAGGTGTGCTCCATAGGTTCAGGTGATATGGATTTAAGTTCAGGTGAAGATGTCTCAACTTGGGTAGGGGGAGTGTGAACAAAATCAGATGATGAGCCATGAAGTTCAGTCTTAGTTTCTATTTCTTGATCAGGGTGGGGTTCAGTTGTAGGTTGAGAGGTAGAGGGTACCGATGCATTTGGTGGGGGTTGTGATTCAACAGGCTCTTTTTGTGGTTCACATTGGTTTTCATCATGTTAGCTAACAATGGTCTATTCACCCCAGCAAACCCTCTGTTCATGTTCCCAAAAATCTTTTTAGTCAATTGATAAGCTAAATAAAGATTTGTGTTAACAGGTTTAGCTTCCAAAACCATTGATAAAAATATGGGATACATTAGAAACTTTTTCTGACTTGTTACATTGGCCACCATTGCTTCAAAAATCATTTTAGAAAAATTATAAGTTCTTCCAGTAGATAGACAGATTAGCGCAGTAGCAAGTTTGCTACCAAACTGATCCCATCCCCCACTTTTAGAACTTATACAATGTAAAATGTGGTGGACCATAAATTTCCAATTAGGGGTAAAATGCTTTTTCCAAAATGTAAAAGTATTATCTATTGGATACCCCAAATTAGCCATCCCCTCAAAAATTTCAGCATTAGTTAACTCAGTGATACCATTTTCATCTGCGAGTTTAAGTTTATTTCTAACAGATGATTCAGAAATTGTGTATTCATGGGTATCAATTGTGGCTTTTAATTCTTGTTCCCCATTATCAAGCGTTATGACAGTGACAGTCTGCCAAAACTGTTTGATTACTGAAACATAGATAGTAGGATTATGTTCCAAGGCATACCTGATGTGAGTGCCTTTAAGAAAATCAACTATCTGCTCAAAACCTGCACTTCCTTCAGGTTTCTTAAGAAATCCCACCTGATTATGCTTAGGTACGAAAGCCATTGTAGTAGAAAGGTTGTGATTGTTGGTGATTATCAACTGGGTTTGACGCGTTTTGGTAACTTAGTACTGATTGGAACTGCTAATTGACTTTATATGCGAAAAATAATGAATGTCAATTATCCCTCCGAGAAAATAGGCTCTTTTTAATGAAGAAAACTATTGTAGGTGAGATAAAACAGTAAATATCCAATTTTGTATCATTATCCGCTTAAATATCCCCGCAATTTGCTATAACGGTCATATTTAGTGAAAAGTCAAAGCTGTAAGACCAAACAGTACTAACGACTAGTTACCAGGATTAATATTGGCCTACCAGACTTAAATCTGGTCAACCAGTATTAACAATTTATTGTCAGAACTAAACAATAAGCTTACCAGAATTAATATTAGCCTACCAGACTTAAATCTGGTCAACCAGTATTATCAATTTATTGTCAGAACTAACAATAAGCTTACCAGGATTAACTAGTAAACTACCAGAATTAAAATTGACAATACCAGAATTAACTTTTTCACAACTTCAGTCAGGCTTTAATCCTCCATGCAATACAAGTATAACCTGAAAATGTTAAGCCACACACAAAATATACTACAAAATGACGTGAAAACACTTATTACAACTAGGTTTATGACTACTAGAATTAATATAACCTATCATAATTAAGTCTACTATCTAGTATGACTAAATTTACAAACTATACATTTAATCCTCCCCTTAAATGTATCTATGGATTTATCATACCAATATTAACCACTAAGAAATGAAACCTTGGTCCATCAAAAGCTTTGGTCAATAGGTCAGCTACATTGAAGTCTGTGTGAATTTTCTCCACTCTAATGAGCTTCTTCTCATAAGAATCTCTCCTTTACCAGTAATGTAGCCTTTGCTACCTCCAAAGGTAATAGATCCCCCTTTTTATTCTTCAAAATCATCCAGGTGATCCTTGTTACCAGTCATGTGCCCTGAGCATCCACTATCAAATATACCTCTGTCCTCCATGTTCTTGAGTGGATGATCCTGCACATGAAAAAGAGAAATTAGTTTCTCTTAGGGACCCAGGCCTTTTCAGGCTTGGGTCTGCCTTGTGGACCTTTAGCATTCACAGTTCTAATAAAAGTTGGTCCACTATCACAATTGGAGTTTGGTCTAGAGTTCCTCCAATTATAACCTGCTGAGGTCTTAACAGCAGTGCCCCAATTTCCCTTTACAACATTGAAATAACACATTTTTGATGTATTTATAGCAATGGGTCTTCTCACAGGTGAATGAGATTTAGAAAAATGACTTCTTTGATTAAACTTATTCACCTGGGGTCTTACAGGACTAAAACTGTTTGAGTTACAGGTAGGTACTGGTTGTTTAGATCTACCAGTATTAACATTAGTCCTAACAGAATTAACATTTACCCTACCAGTATTAACATTAGGCCTAACAGAATTAACATTTTGCCTAACAACATTAAGTTGTACTGGTCTAGGTACAAAGTGATTAGCATGATTAACCCTGTGTGCATTGTTCCATACTGGTTTTGCCACCCTGTTACCAGTATTAAAAACCCTTTGTTTCTTAAACTCAGCCTCTCTAGCCATTTTCTTTTCATAATAGTCACAATCTTTGATCAAATGACTTAGGCTGCCACAAACAAAACACTTTTTCTTGATGAAAGAGTAACCTTCTCCTAGTTCTCTTTCCATCATTTTATTCCATTTCTTTCCTTTAAATTCAGATGTCCCTTGATTTTTCATTTGTTGCCTAGGAGTTTTTACGTGTTTTGCACAACTAGGTTCAACTTCTTTTGATTCAGACACAACTTTTTCATTAGTGGTAACTGACTTAGACGTAGTCATCTCATTAGGTACGCTTATACTTTCTGATTCAGACTCAGAAGAGTGCTCAGAGGGATTTCCAAAAGATCCTTCACTGTCATTTGATGGACAGGTAGAATGCTCAGTGGAGTTGTCATCTGAGTCACTAATTTTAGGCTTTTGAGGTCCCTTTTTACCATAAACATACAAAGAATCATCAATTTCCTCTTGTGGTTTAGGAGTATAGTCTCCAGTTAATGGATGTGGAACTCCTTTGAAACTATTAATCTTTGTAAATCTACTGTATAAAGGTTTGTTAATATAGTCTTCTTCTGTACATTTGAACACAGATCAATTCATTTCTTCCTCATAGCTTAAAACCTCATTGATTGATTTTATTTCACACCCTAAGCCAACTTTACTAGTAGAACTCGTACCAGAATTAATTAATTTCCAAAGGTTTTTAAAAGAATCCTTCTATGAATCTACTATTTTCTTCAATTGTTCCTTTTCTTTTACAAATATCATTCCTATTCTCCTATATCTTTTAAGGTTTTCATCTTTTGCATATATTTCATTTGCTTGAAATGTAAGCTGTTCATTTAGAGATAATTGCTGCTTTTGAAAAGTAACAATTTAAGCTTCTAATCTAATTTCCTAAACATTCTAGAGTATAGGCAAGTATTTTTGCTTCTTGTTCACCTAACTAATTCATTTGTTCATCACACAGTGTTTTAAGCTTATTATATGAATCAATGCAAGTTTTAGAACATAATGATACCTCAGTATTTAAGCTGATTGCCATGAGTGCATGATTTGTCTCTTCTTCCTCTACTATATGTTCTCCCCAATAGACAACACCATCATCCATAGTCAGCAAACAGTTTTGATTCTGCTCTTTCTTTCTAGCTCCTTGATCTTGATAAAAAGAGTCTCTTTTCATTCTATTATTTGTCCCCTTGGATGGGCATTCTTTAGCAAAATAACTAGTGTTGTGACATTTGAAACATTCAAGCTTCTTTTTGTCAAAACCAACAGGCTTGTTTCCATCAATCCTGACTCTCCTTCCAGTCTTCTTATAAAACTTCTTCATTCGAATAGCAATCATTGCTATCCGCCAGTTTATGTCCATCTCTTAAATGTCCACATCATCAATTTGTTCTAGGTCTTCATGAAGCAAGTCCAAATCTTCAGATTGTTTGGCAAAGAATGAATAAATAACTTCATCAGCAAAACTAGTAGGAACTTCTCGTTCTTGAATATTGTTTGAAGAAGTAGGAGTATAAGTACTATAGGCACCAGTATGACCAGACTTAACCTTGTTAGTGCTGCTCTTGCTGTGTGAAACAAAAGAAACGTTTTGAGCACTTGCAGATGATTTCGAGGTACTTGTAAGTTTTAGCTCAAAAACCCTAGTTATTATACAAGTCATCAATGGAAAGAGTGTCAACATCTGGTTTGGTTCTCATTTTCATTGCCAGATTTAACCAAGCTGGGGGCAAAGATCTGAGAAACTTGTGATTTGCATCCTCAGTTGATACTTCAGCACCATGGGCTTCTAACTGTGATAGTAGTTGTTGGAACCTTTCATATCCTTTTTCCAACCCTTCAGAACTGGATATAGAAAATGCTTCAAAATGTTGTTTTAGAACAGCTTCTTATACTTTCTGATTCAGACTCAGAAGAGTGCTCAGAGGGATTTCCAAAAGATCCTTCACTGTCATTTGATTGACAGGTAGAATGCTTAGTGGAATTGTCATCTGAGTCACTAATTTCAGGCTTTTTGCCTTCCTTTCCTTTTCAACAGCATGAATTTCTGCAGCAGATACTGGTGGAAGTATTCTAACAACACCATCTTTTCCAGTTGAGATTCTCTTCTTTGAATTTCCATTCTGAATTACCTTCCAAACATCATTATCAATATATTCAAGGTAATGCTCCATCTCCATAGCCCATATATCATACTCCTCCTTCTTCAGAATTGGGAGTTTGATATTTGAAATAGTGGTTGTTGTAGGAGTGAGTTGTTGTTGTTGTTGTTTTGGTTTATTGGTTGCAGTACCATTGTCTGATGCATCTTCATGGTATGATGCTTCATCATCACTAAGATGTTGAGAGTAATCATCATTAGCAGGTTGAGACATTTTTCTAGATCTGAAAGTGATTGTTTGTGTTCTTGTGATTCTTCTTATTCAGAGTCCCTCTAGAGGCTCTGATACCACTTGTAGGTCCAAAGTCTTGGATCTGATTAGCCTTTTGTAAGCCAATAGCTAACTTGAATAAATCCAAATCAACTATAAGAGAGACAATGACTATGAATACTATGTGCTAATGCAGAATCTTAACACAAGTACTAAGAAGAACAATTGTAAAACTAACTTCGTATATTGCTATTGATTTCTATTAGGTTTGGATTCCCTAAAACACTATGCCGTAGGGTTCCTTTTATACACCAAGGAAACCCTAATGGGCTTTACAAACGTGTGAAAGGATAATGCATATCCTTTCCTAAGATATCTCCTAAGATATCTCTAAGATAACTATTATAACTATTCTGTTACATAAACAGACTTAACTACAAAGCCAGTACTAACTATAGTACTGCCAGACTTAACTTAGTACTGGCAGACTTAACTATGTCTACCAGACTTAACTCTATAACTACCAGACTTAAGTCTGTTTACAATAATTCCTAACATCATGTGTGATAAATATTGAACATTGTTTTGAGGCATTAGTTTTTAAGCAATACGCAAAGACTGACTCAAGATTTTTGAGAGGGTGTTGCATAATTTTTTTTATGATTATGACTACTAAAGTTGCCTCACAATGAAATTATTTGGTTAAATTGAGGGTTGTACGTGCACAAAATAAACATATTTTATCAAAAATTTACCCTTCATAACCTAAAATCAGGTGTAGCCCGTGTCACACCCGGCTCACATGTGAGTCCGTCCCTGAAAATACGTGTCATGTACTGAAGATCATATATAGGACACATGTGGCTTACTATTAGACGTGCTAGAGATATAACAAGCGAGCGTGTTAAATATTTAGAACGTTAATGAGCACCTAACCGGTGAAAATCTTAAAGGAAACATGCATGGCGATACGCACAACCCATGTTGTATATACACATGAAAATTCCAAAGCGAACGAAAATTGTTGTCCAACAACTAAAATAATCTTGTATAAAACAACTAAAATAATCTTGTATAAAGACTCTTAACACATATGTTATTATTTGAGTCGCAACATAGGTTGCTTTTAGGTTACATAAATTTAACATGATTTTAAAGATGTTATGCTAATATATTTATGTTCTTGTTTGATCCAATATACATACCTTTAAGATAATTAACAATGAGATAATTATCAAGTAATTGAGTCGCAAGTAACAATGAGATAATGTTTTGTTATGAAATATATATAACACCTCATGTTTTAGGTCATTGTACGACGTTATGTAATTCACAATTTATTTTTAGGGTTTTACGCGTTTGCTTTTAAATCGTAATCGTTAAGCTAAATCGCGTAAACTAAAAATGATCATTCAATGTAAACGGGCATTAAACAATTAAATGTTTACATCAAGCAAGTGTTATATGATTATTTAGAGGATAATTATTATCATTGCACATTTTATTTTTATTGGTTACGTTAAGTGTTTACGTTTCGCGATAAAATACGTTTAGGCCTTCCCGGAAGCACGTTAACTTATCTACGCTTCATCAAATACCCAAAATTTATACCCAATACTTAAAGTTTATTTAAAACTTCAAGTATTTATCACATTATACATATTATTCATGAATGAAATTAAATCAAACTCTACCATGTGCAAGTTATACATTTTATTAAATCTATACTACATTATACTTCTTATAATGCAAGTATACATTATATAAAAGATCAAAAGGCATATCCAAGCCCTCCCCTAGCATAATTTCGTGTACATATGACTAGGAAGCCAAGATAGGACTAAGAAACCTTCACAAATATCTTCATAAAAGATCTAGCATCCACTTGAACCATGACTAGCTTTTCTCATCCAAGATAAGCTTCAACCTTTCTCATGTCATCCAATCTTCTTCAAGAAGCTTTGCCACCTTGCACACATCAAGTTAGTACTGTCTTTAGCCAAACACCCCTTTAAAAATCTAAAACTCATTTTTAGCTTATAATTTTGAGAGTTACGGCTTAGATCAACAATACCAGATAGTGACAAGCTATTAAAAGTCCTAATGAACAAATTTCAGTAATCAAATAAGCAGAAACTATAAGCTACAAGCTAATGCTAATATTTATGGTTTTTATAACTGTTTTATATCAAAGACATGTAAAATGAAATCTATACTAGCAACTAAACTTATTAAGCATCAAACAACTAAAATAAACAATGATAAGCTAATCTAAACAGCAATAAGCAGACTATAAGCAATATTAAGCTAAAGTGCAATATCAAGCTATAAAATGTAAAATGAAAACTTACATAAGCCTTTGCACAAACAAGGCTACGAATGCTCAAAGAGCTACTCTACAAAGCTCTAGCTTATCAGAGATAAGCTAGTAAGGTGTTGGAAGCCCTTCCACAACTGGCTTCCCTTCCAAATAAGCTGAGGTACATTTGGGAGTGGATTTTGAGTACAACAAGCTCAGTTAAGCTTTGAGAGCTTAACTGAGTATTAGGCTAGCTTATTAGTATAGGTGACAGCTTATTGAGCTTATTTGAGTATAAAAGAGCTTAATCAAACCATAGTTAAGTAAAGTAAAAACATGAATTACAAATTAAACAATATGAAAACAAACTTTTATTGATTGAATAAACTGAGTACAAGCTAATGAAAAGAAAGTTACATTGATTTGAAAACAATAAGCTAAAAAACAATTAATAAGCTAAAATTATACTAAAACTACTTTTCTACCCTAGATGATCCCAATGAGTGTGAGAGGCTCCTTTTATAGGCGAAGAGTGAAGCTTCCAGGCCCTTAGACGCTCCCCCCCTATCTTTTTGATCTTGACCCTTGATCCTTGATTGCCCTTCACGCATCCAATCTTGACCGTTTGATGACTTCTACGCATGATTAGCCAATGATTGGCCTTGGGATCGCTAGCGTGGCTCCCAAAGGCATCATTTCATGCGTCATTATGCTTCTAGAAGGGTTAATTATACTTAAACGAAGTTAATTTGGGTGTAGGGTGAATTGGGGATGGAGGTGAATAGTAAAACCCACTTTTCGTGCCCTTTTTCTTTTCTTATTTCATTTTGACTCTTTTGAATGAGTTAAAAGAGAGTTAACTTGGGTTAAAGGGTAAACGGGCCAAGGGATTTGGGCTTTTGGGCTCGGTTAAAGGTTAAGGGTTTATATATTTTAGATTTAACGACCATTAGTTCCTTAGTAATAAAGGACTAACGGTGTAATTGGATTTGGGACTTAAGGTGAAAAAGGTTTAACATTTAAGGTCCTTTTTTGTATTTCAATGTTGTCTTCTCATGAGTTGACCAAAGTTGACTTTTGTTAACTCTTGCTAATAAATTCCCGGCTCTTGTGTACTCTTTCCGTTCTCGTTTTTGTTTTTGTCCGGTTTTTGGCTTTTTTCATGTGATTCTTGTAATATCCGTACCTACACATCATAAGAGACAAAATATACAATATACAAGCATAATATATTCATTTTTCATCTTTTAAGGGTTATTTTTGGTATAAAACGGATATGTGATTCTTCACATATCAGTCCCTAAGGACTTGTGGTGAAATAGAAAAAGGACTAGAGTGTAAAATGAGCTAACGGGGTTATGATTAGTGGTTTAGGCTTATGGATAAGGCCAGGTTAGGATTAACGGTAATTGGATGGACTTTTAAAACTTATAAGTTTATAGATGAAGGCTTAATGGGCTGACCCGGCCCATTAAATGGGTACGGGTTGGCCCATTTAGGATTTCTTCGGTTTTGTCTTTGTCTTTGACTTGTTGACTCTTACTTTGACTTTTCACGCTCTTTCCATTCTCGTGCTCGGTTTTGTCGGTTTTGGCTTCGTTTTTGTCCTTTAGTAAATATCCGTTACCTGCATAGTATACAAAGCAAAACACACATAATTAGACATTTTATGTTCCAATTTTTGGTAGGTTATTTTAGGCTCGTTTTTTATAGGTAAAAAGTATGTGAAATTAAGCACATACCAATGATCAAAGTCCATTGCTTGTTATCAAATTAGAATTCCATAAAGCCCAGGTTTTCTGAGATATCAGTCTTTTCAGCAACCAAACTCTGAGTCCTTCCTTTTTAGGATTGAAAGATGTACCTGCACTTAAGTTAAGAGTACCTGCACTGACATCAAGAGTTTGTTTGCATTCATATTGGTTAGTGATATCTTCATTTGAACCATTTGTGGGTTCATTGTCAACCTTGGTTGTGCTAGAGGTGAATATCTTTCCTGTTGGAACCCACCTAAGACTGACTGTCTTGAAAATTCTAACCGTATGTTTCCACCTAAGACAAGATCTAGGAATCATTATTTTCTCATGCATAACGGAAGTCTTTTTGATTGAAAACCTAGGTCCTGTTGTGACGTGTCTTTCTAGTTTCTTTGAAACACTTATTTGCTCTACGGGTTTGTTTCTATTCGTTGTCTTATTGGATGGAACCTTAGCACGCGAGTTGACCTCATTCATAAATTTTGTTACACAAGAATCATGATTTGCATTAAAGACACATTTCTGACATGTCAAGCAAACAAAATGTTTGGAGTCAAAAAAATTTCTAGAATTCTTAGAGTGTTCTGCTATGGGCACAGTCTTTGTCATGACGCAACTACTCTTAGATACAGGCCAATTCCTAGACTTTTGGTTATTGATCATAGGTTTTGGTTTGCTACCATTCGCTGTGCTTTATGATTTAGCAGAAGGTATCACATTAGGTTTGGAATTCCTGCCTATTTCCTGTGTCTGTTTCTTAGCTTCCTCTAGGTAGTAATTACGAACCATGTCATTGGAACTATACCTATATGAGCCAGTGCAATCATGTGATGATGTTTTGCACAAGCAGATTCTTTCCCCTTGGCAAATAATGTGTAGTGACTGGTTTTGGTAAATCATTATTCACATCAACTTGGGAGGCAAACCGTTGTTTTAAAATTCTAGGTCGCTCAGACTTAAACCATCGGGTTGTCTAACAACTGATTGGTTTCTATGTGGTTGTAAAACCGGTTTCCCTAAGATTGATGATTTTGCAAACTTAGTATTCACACTATTTCCTGTTAATTTTCTTAAATCATTTTGTTTAATGCTGCAATTGCAAAATTCCTTTTCCTGAAGTTGAAGCTTTGAAACTCAGGATTTTGAGCAATCAAAAGAAGTTGTGTGATCTATAGTCTATAGCTCTCGTTGTCTGATAGAATCGACAGTTCCTATCTTTGTAATGCCTTTTTCAAAGTCTCATTTTCCTAAGTATTTTTAGCCACTTTATGTTCTAATTCGATGTTATTGTTTCAATTACATCTATTCATGTTTAATCTTGGCTTCATTACTTTTTACTTTAAAATTGACCATGTTTCCCTTCTTTTAAAGCTTGATTTTGATATTTAAGTTCAAGATTAACACAATGTGCTTCCATTCTTGAAAAATCTTTTGAAATTGGGCAACGGTCTTTTTGAGACAAATATTTTCAGATTCGAGGGATTGATTTGATATTCAGTTGTTCTGTTCATTAATTTAGCAGGCAAAAACATGTAGTCATGACATTTCAGACATTCTGGTCAACCTCTCCTTCATTATTGAATTCAGGTTGCTCAGTATGATGTTGTCCTGTAGCAAAGACATTGATTCCAGCAGTCAATTGTACCTCAGCCATTGGCTCTTCATCATATATGGGTCTGATATCTGCATCATCAGCATGTGCATCATTCCTGATCTGCTGCTTGTATCATGCTCTTTTGATTCTGTCCCACTGCTTTCCGTGTCAACCAAACTAGCATCCAATGCATTACTCATATCAACCTTTTCCTCTATTGTCTGCATCTGTCTTTTATTCACCCTGCTTTCATACTCTCGTTTATGCTGTGCTCTTGCATCAATTAACTTTTTAACAGATTCCATGTGTTGGATCAATGTATCACATAATTCTGGAATCTCGATTTGAGTGTATTTTAGAAAGTAGTTGCGTGTCATTACAACATATTCATCATCCAAATAAATCCGTGACTTGATGAACATCTGAAACTGTGTCTCGAGTACTTTAAAAGCAGTCATGGATCCAATCTTTTGAAATTCTTCGTTGTCAAGTTGCTTTTCTAGTTGATCTACATTTAGGAACATTGTGCATGTGAAAGTCTCTAGATCTTTACCAAAGAGTGTCGCAAATGCGCGTTTGAATCCATATTTGGTTCGAGTTCCTTTTAAGTCGTTGTTATGAAAGAACTTGAGGTGGAATGAAGTTGTCAAAAGATACCATGCAACCTTTTTTGCTTTTATCCTTGAATTTGATGCATTGTTGTTCTTGTACCGAATTCAAAACCCGAAGATAAAGTATCTTCGTTCCATTTTTCCGTGATGTGAATGAAAATGATTTGTAAGATCCTTAAGCATGTAAAGTGATTGGTTGTTTTGGATTTGAAATCATTTAACGTTCACATGGGATTTTACAGATCTATGATTTTAAAAGAAAAAAAAAAAGAAAAAAAAAAAAAAATAAAAAAAATAAAAAAAAATAAGTAAAATAATGAAGAAAAAATTAAATGAAAAAAAAAAATAGAAAAGAAAAAAAAGAAAAAGAAATAAAGGGTTGGGAAAAAAAAAAAAATAATAAAAAGTAAAAAAGAAAAAAAAAAGGACAAAAAAAGGGGGACCGAGAAAATAAATGGACCATCTTTGCGGATTTAAAAAATCAATAAAAACCCGTGAAACAATGATTAATGTTTTTGAAATCGTTGTTGTAATCGAAGAACTTAAGCTTTTGTTAACGATTGATGAGCTTAAAATGACGAATGGTGCACAAACTTTCAACTTAAAATGAGCAACGGTTGATTAAAACTCAAATAAGGACTAACGGTGCAATTACGATTCACAATTGATGACTAACGGTTGATTTATAACTTGAAAGGACTAACGTTGTTACTTTATTTCAACAAGGAGGGTTAATAATCAAAGAATGACGAATTATGAATTGAGCTTGAATTCTAGGGACCAAACTTGACAAATTTGAATTTTGGTTTAATAATAATAATAAATAAACCATGTTTCCCTCAAATTCAAGTCATCTTCTACGTTTAAACATTGTAAAAATAGAACGAATGATCTTTTTGATCTCAGCGGAAAAGGGTACGTTATCCCGTCGTATGAAAAACAAAATAAACCAACGTTTGAATCGAAAAAATGATCACAGATCACAAAGGATACGGTTAGAAGGACCCGTAACTAACCGACACTCGCAACCAAAAAAAACCCAAAATTTTACTTAAATCATGCAGAGCTTGCACAGATCGGTTCTAAAGTCTTGCATGAAAATCAGCTTATCAAGATAGACAAGATAGATCGGTTTGAGCCTTGGGTGGTCAGTAGATCGGTATTGTACTAAGTTTTTTCCGTAGATCGGTTTGTACAAATCTTTTTGAGTTAGAATCGTTTCACTATCATCTTAGTAGAAAACGGTTCTCACAAGCTTCTATAGTAATCGGATTAGACACAAGCGCCGTGCATCCCCATCTTTGCTAAACTCTAAACCGTACGTCCTTGTCTTTTGTCTTGAGCACAAACCAACAAAACAACGATGTACAACAAATCTTAGTGAATAAGCTACTTTTTGAAATAAGTAGAAAAAGAAACTCAACGAAGCTGTTGTACGACACGAATAAACTACTCAAATAAGCTCGAAAATATGATGATTTGAACATAAACAGTTTGAGATAAAGAAAGAAACAACAAAAAATTTGTTATCCACTTGTTTGAGTTAAGGAAACACAAAATATGTTATCGTGACTAATACACGCAAAACCGAAATATTGATATGTGATATCAGAATGTTAGTGTGAAAATATAAGCCCAAATGGAATGATATGAATAGTAAGCCCAAAATTTTGACTCAACACCAAACTACAAATTCTATCTGAGTAAAATAAGATCAATATAAGTTTAAGCATAAAAAAGGTACAAATTCGTGAGCTTAGTAAGGCTTAAAAGTAAGCTCAAAATAAGCTATAGAAAAATGCCACAACTTATCACCAAACCCACCCGTGGCGAGTGATACCAAATGTAATAACCCAAGAATCATTTTCCTTCCATAATGAACACAAGAAAAATAAGATGAGAAGAAATGAAGAAGACTAGAGAGAGGTTAGAGAGAGAGAAAGTAGAGAGAAGAAAAAGAGTGGTTGTATTCTTGCAAATGTAAAAAAGAAACAAATGAGAACCAAAACCCTCTCCACACTTGGAGAGGGGTATTTTATCCCCTAAACCATGGGTCCTGCCTTCTTGGGATTTGTTGGACCGAATGGTGTTTGACTTGGTGATATACGTCAAACGCGTGTTGTAATAATATATAGTATTTCCCGTTGGATATGAAAATTACTTTAGGAAAAGTAATAGTTTATCCTTCGGGTGTCGTTTCCAGGGCGAGAGATGAATAGAAAAACACGTAAATGTTTTGTTTGATGCTTGATTGCCAAGATATTTTTTATTTTAGTTTTTTAAAACTATTTTTATACTCAAATTAAACTAATATTAATTCTAAGATTTAAAACTACAAAATTAAACTGAAAAAACGATCTAAAAGATATAAATGACAAAAATACTTGCTAAGTGACGTGAAAAGTTCCTTAAGTATGAATTTAGCTTTATTAACAAATTATAATCCTTAAAAAAGATAATTTTCTCACAACGTTGGCTTATTTTGAAAATGATCTCTTAAAAAGATAATAATTACTAGATGTGTAATTTGATTATTCTTCGGATTTTGCCCTATAAACAATCAAATTACAAATCTAAATAATCCGATAAATTATTAATCTCTAAACCTTTTTTAAATCCACACTTAATTCCCAATTCACAAATGTCACTTAACAAGCACTAATAAAACTACACACTACGCATAACTATCAAATAAGAAAAACTAAACATTTTATTCTAAGCTACACTAATAAATTGAAAAAGGATAGAAAATAGAACCGAATTGAAGAGCGACAAATAAATGATAACCACTCGATTTAATAAGCTAAAGAAAATAATCAAATTCTTTATAGCTTACTAAATCCTTAAGCTCCATGCCCCATGAGATGACCGGTACCAAAAGTCACAACACAAATAAAAACAAACTGTTACTTTGAAATAGTTTATAACTCATTCAATATCAGTTAACAATCAGGTCCAATAAAGCAAGTCCACATACACCAGCAAGTAACCAAACATGCACCAGAATAAAAAAACGTAGCCCAAAAGAATTTTTATAAACCAACCGAACCCTAAACAGTTTACAAATGCTAGCCCAATTAAACCACAAGTCCAAAGATCTAAATAAACAAACGCAGGCCCAAGTCTAAATTAACGCAACCCAAGTATCAGATCGCGGCCCAAGATTAAATCAAACAAAAATCCAAATGAAACCAAACTAGGCCCAGTGAAAATTCTATAAACCAGACGAAGGTGTGGAAAACGAGAAGGGGGGTTGAATAGTTTACCGCTTTATAAATTTAAGTTTTATGTATTTGTAAAAGACTTAGATTCGACCTTTATGTGGAATTCAATGCTTGCACAATATGAACAATGTAACAATATGAAAATAGATAAAGTAAGACAAGAGATAAGAGTAAGAACAATCAAACCACAACGCGAGGATTTATAGTGGTTCGGTAACGAAGCACCTCTTCGCCCTACTCCACTCCCCGAGCACCAAACTCGAGAGTTTTCTTCACTATGTCAACAAACTCCTTATGGTGGAGAAAACCGTACACCAAACGTTGCTTATATCGAATTTACGACACTAACTAAATGTCGAGTTCTGAACTTAGCTAGAACCCATCTATCACAACACAACTTCACAGACTGTTCACGACTTCAAACTTCAGTTCAACGACTTCTTCCATAACTTCCACAAACTTCTTCACAACTTCACGACTTCTTTAAAACTTCATGACTTCTTCACAACTTCATGACTTCTTTAAAACTTCACGACTTCTTCACAACTTCACGACTTCACTTCACCACACTACTTATATCACAACTACCTAACACTACTTGGTAAGATCACAACGATCTAACTATACTTACAAAGATCACCAAGATCTAGCTACTACACACAACTACAAGATATACAATTGAAATACAAAATATGTTGATATTGAATGCAACAAGATTGCTATCACACTAAGGTGTAATACTGTCTTCACTTTGATGATGGAAGTATTCTTCTCTTGCACTTGAGGAATATAGCTTAGATCACTTGGAAACAAAGCTTTATGATTAAATGATCAAAGGATTTTAGAGAGGATAAGTGGGCTGTTTTGAGCAGAAAGAATGAGTGCAAAAGGTGAGAAAAATGTTGAGGAATAGTCCAGTATTTATAGGACAAGAAGGAGGAGCGGAGTCTATGGCCGGCCCCCTTAAATAGGGTGTCGGCCCCCTTATAATTAAGGGGGCCGCCCATGTATTTAAGGGGGGCCGCCCCTTTCAGACGCTCCTCTTTTTGTCCTATCAGGGGAGGTGTTTACTGGGCCCAGCTTTTCTAGCCGTTTAGGGTTCAAAAATTTGAAATTCAAAATTTATTTTTGAAATAAAACATTTCTTTTAAATGTAGAAAATGTTTTTGTAAGTTTATAAACATGTTTACAACATTTTATAAAAGTTTGAGGTTGAATACAATTTCTTTGATCATAAAATCCATTAAGCATTTATTTATTCATACCTTTAAGTGATTTAATTGTTGAAATGAGAATTTACTACTAAATACTTGTTTACGTTTAATTTTACGTTGAACGTTTTTATATTTTGTGATTACCAAAACGTAAAGATGTGTAAAAAATATTATTAATGTTTTTAGGCATTATATTTTATCAATAATCTCCCCTTTTTTGATGATTACAAAATTTAAACTCATTAAATGTAAAATTATTTTTAAACAAGTATTTAGTGAGTTTTATGTCATTTCTCCTCCTTTTTGTAGAATCAAAAAGGCATCATCGAGGATTGCTAGTAAAATCGACAGAATAAATGCTCCCCTTTGATGTGTGATCCCCCTCGTTCGAGGGCACTAAGGAATCAAGCTATGGTTTCTTGGCTACAAAATGGGTTAGAACAATACAAATATCTCTACCATGTAGCAAGGAAGAAAAATATGGCATACAACCAACAATGATCATTCATTAAGATTAAAATAGTGTGTAAAACACACTCATGCATACATAAGAAAATAACATGCTGACATACATGAAATTTAAACTACAAAAAGTCCTATAACTAGTAGAGCTCTATAGGACTTGCTTGTAAAATGATAGATGATCAATTATTTGAAAGACTAAACATAGAGTATGTTTAGTTTGGGGAGAGATGGGGGAGGTGGTGGATGAGATTGGTGGGTTGTGAGAGCATATGTTCAATATATGAAAACATATATTGAAGTTCATCTCTCAATCCAAATATGAGAGTACGATTGTGAATGCAACACAAGCATGAATCTCCATGTGCCTCAAGAAGATTCCAAGGAATGGGATGACCAACAATTGGTGGTGAAGGTGATGGAGTATCAAATTGGACATCAAGTGGGGTAATTGGGGAAAGGGTGAGAGTGAGTCCCATTGATTGCATTAATCAGAGTTAGGAAGAGTGTGGAGGAAACTCTTTGAGGGTGGTGATGTTTTGTGGGTTCAAGTAACCATTGGGTGAAAGTGATGTTGATGAGGTTGGTGATTTGGTTATGTAGTCAATTGAGGATGAAGAAGTTTCTTTGGTGAATGGTGTTTTTGGAGAGTGATATTAGGAGCACTATGTGGATGAACTTGGAAGTTTGGGTGATGAGTTTTTGTGTCATCTTAGGTTAAATCCCACAAACAATTGTTTTGAGGTGGAATGATGTATTGATTTTTGGTCTCTTGAGGCTTTGGAAATAGAGGGCTCTAGTGGGATATGGTCCATGTGAGTTTATGGTGGTTTGATGATGAATGAAGAAGATGGTGAATTGGTGATATGCATTTGGAGGGAATTTATTGAAAGAGATTTGTTTGAAAATTGAATGAATTTGAATAAGTTTAGGCTATTCCAAATGTTGTTCAAGCATTCTGGGAAAATATAGCTGATACTAAGCAAAAGAAGGCAAAAATCATTAAAAATATTGTTTTACCCGTGAAAAGCTAAGGGCGGTCCCCTTAAAATTAAGGGGGGCGGCCATTGTGAATTAAGGGGGCCGCCCACTGTTAGTCCAATTTTTCACAGAAAAACTATTTTTCTCAGGACTTTTGTAAGGGTATTTTTGTTTTGGTGGTTTATTTGCAGCAAGCCCTATAGAGTTTTATAAGCATATTTAATCTTATAACATATAATAAACACATTAAATCATGAAACCAAAATGGCATAACTAGTTGATTTAATAAAACAACCAAAGGTTTAAGGCATCATAGCAAATAAATACCTAAAAGATAACCAACATATAAGTCTTTCTGAATATATCAGATGATCACCACACAAGTTGTTAATAACATACACATAATTAAGTTAAAAATTGTCTTAAACTATATTTAGTCATCTAGTTCACTCCACTCCTATGTATTCATTTCTTCTTCTTGCTAAACACTCCTTTTAGTGCCTTTCCAAATGACTTGAAACCTCCGCGCATCTCCTTATGCATTTCTTGCGTTTGGTTGAGCAAGGTAGATTGTCGTTCAAAGAGAGTTTCATCGGTTTGTTCGGAAGCGGAAGGCATTTTGTAGTTTTGGTAGTTGAGTGGATTAAGAGAGTTAAGATAGGTGGTAGGAGATGGAGTACTTGCACGAGAAGTTTCGACATCATCATCATCATCATGATTGAATGAGATTAACGTGCCGTGATATGGAAAGATGAGGATGAGTACGAACGTGCGTTCCTTGCCATGATCACTTTGAGGTCTCCGAGTTTGTTTAAGAGCAAGAGGACGCATAACTCGATCATCAATGTCATAAATGCCATTGTTGAGGTGAGGATATGCTTTCATGATGTGTCGATAAAGACGAGTCAAGAACCTAACCATATGGAAGATTGGCGGTTGTATTAAGCTGCTAGCACATTTCGAAATTCTTTGACAAAGAAGAACAAGATTGTATTGTTCTTCGGCAACAACACAATACAACATGTGAGCAAGACAAGCGGGGAGATGGTCCCGATGTCCTCCTAGTCCGAACACATTCTCTCGAATGAGCTCTTCCCATTGCTTCATGTCGGGGCTTAGCTCTTTGGTGAGGATTTGATTTGGAGTAAGAGTGACGGTTTGACTTTTAATGGTACGGTCTACCATGACACGTTCCAATTCAAGAAGTCGACGAATATCGTCAGGAGGGGTGGAGTAGGAAGGGTCGGGGTGGAAAATGGTTCCCCTTGGTTTCTTTAAGAATACTCAAGAGATTGCAAGGCCCACTCGTTGTAAAAATTAATGGGTTACGTTGTAAGGAATTTTGAGGATTTGACCGTAATGAGCAAGAGTGAGAGTTTTTATGACTTCATGTTTGAATCATTAAGGGAGATAAAAAAGATAGCCATATTCATTGGTTTAAAAAAACCGTGAACTTGACTATAGAAGTCTAAGAAAAAATACTGAAACAATCGTTTCATTGATTTTAAAGAGACAAACGAAGCGATGTTTGTGAAGAGACGGCTCGATGTTGTTGGATTTGTAGTAGGCTTGATCAACAACACGACCTTCGTGAATGTTGGCGATTTTCATGGAATTTGTATAATTTGGCAATGGAGGGAGATGCCAAGGATTTTTTGGATACTTTTGTGATGTAGATTTTAGTAAGGATATATCGGTGGTAGTGGCTCTTGGCTTATTTTGTCACCTAACAAGCTATCAACAACAATAAAAATGTTACAAAAAAAACTTTTTTTAGATTAAACTTCGACTTCTCAAAATAACTCCTAAGAAGTGATCCATATGTTCATAATTTATTTTTGACTTAATCTTGGATGTCAAGGAATATATATTAGTTATATATTTCAACAACAAGACCATGAACCAAACACTCCCGTATTAATCATGGAATTAGTTTAAGCTTGTCAAAAACTATATGTCAAGTATATATCATGGTGATGAGTATAGGTTTATTATTTTTAACTTGACAAAAGTTAAGTAGTGTTTGTTTTTATTCAAAAATTAAGTTCTTAAAAGGTTATGCCAAACGCCTCTTTATTTTATACCAATCACAAAAATACTATCAACATATATATGAATTATATATCTTGATGACTTATACAAGCTAGTTAAGTGTTTATACAAGTGACAAAATTATGGTGGTGATCATTTTGACTCTAGTAATTGATCCTAAGAAACGAGCCAAACACCCCTTTATTTTATAATACATTTTCTATTGATTCGAAAAGTATACATTTAAAAATGTACGTTTTGATGGACAAAATAGTGGTTGATTTACCATGTTTTTGGCATGAATCAACAATGTATAAACTTTGTTAAAAAAATATGAAAGTATATTTATGATAATTTTGAACCAAAAATTTGTGACTCAATTTAGTGTTTTGATTCAATTCAATCATGAATGTAGTGTTTCTATGACTACGGGTATCATTATAGTTATGGAAATCCTAGACAAAAATAAAAAATATGAAAATGATGAAGAACACCCAATAATTTTGATTGAGAGCAAAATTAGATGAAATCAAATGAAAAGAATGATGGAAAACTTACAATTGATGTTGTTGATTGATTTGTTTGTGATTGCCCCTTGCGAATTTTGTTACATTGGAATGATTTGAAGTTTGATTTGGTGAATATGGTGGGTGTGGTTTTTTCCGGCACAGCAGGTGGAAGAGGGAAGAAGGAAAAAAAATGGTGTTTGGCTATGTATTTTCGAATGAAAAAGGGAAGTTTGTTTTTCCAGTGGCCGGCCCCCTTAAATAATTAAGGGGGCCGCCCAACTTACACGGCCGGTCCCCTTATTTTAAATTGGGTTCGCACCTCTGGAACAAAATCTATCGATTTTGGCCATTTTTGTGAGAATGATAAGTGTCAAAATACGTTGGAATATACTAGTAATATTATTTAATATAATCGAGAAGGAATACTTAACATTTTTAATTAACTTTTTCGTTAAAAAAATTGATTACTTCGGATGAGATAATCAAGTAGTTAAGTCGAAGGAAGGATTAACGAGGATTAAGTGCTTTTTACAATTAAACTTCTAGTTAATTGAGTGAGATAATTATGCTCAGATGAAATAATTAAATGTCACGATTTGGAGTAAATCCAAGACGGTAAATATTGAATGAGTACTAGAGATGATGTCGATAGACGTAGTAGATCGTAGACGTGAGGCAGATGTCGTAGACGATGTTTACACCTGGAATTCGAGACGGACGTATGAAGTAGAAGGGAGTTTGTTTCATCCATAGTGTGTCCTATGATCTTCGCGCGACTAATCCTACTTCTATGTTAATTGTTAACCACTAGCTTGCTCTTCTTCATCTACGTGAGTTTGCTATGTGATCATAGAAGATTTCCATTTTGTAGACGAATGACTATAATCTACACAAAAGAGTAGTTCATAATGAACTAATCTCTTCAAAGCTAGAAAACCAACAAATGGTATTTCTAGAGATTACACTATTTTTAAGAACTAATTATACTACATCATCATAGTAACACATAATCATTTACTTATAATCTATATTCTACGAATATGAAAAGTGAGACGTACCTTAGACTTTAGAATAATCTTCGTTAATGTCTTCACAATGTAAATGATAAGGGTTCATGGGAACTTTGTCATGAATTCTTTAGTCCGTAGACAAATAATGTTTGTAGATAACACACCATTTCAAAGATTGTGATGGCTTAGCCATTTGGTCCCCAACGTTTCATGTATCAGAGATTATTATTTCCGCATATGTTTTGAATTTGGTTTTAGCACATACATGGTGAAGCAACTTCCACATTGAGTGAAACTTATGTGGATGTGAATGGTTCCTTAATATGTGAATTATGATAGTTTTGTCCTAACGCTTTGTCTCTCGAGGTTGAGGAGTATTTTAAGATCGAGACGAGGATTATTAATCATATCTCCGAGGTGGATTTTTAAAACCTCATTGTGGGTTTAGTAAATCCGACTCCGGGTTTTAAGGAGGGTTTGGAAAAACATTTTACTTCATCATCACTTGCAATAGGAATTTTAGTATTATTTATAAGTATAAATTTTGGGTTTGATTCTATCAATTTTTCTTTTGACTCGACTTCTTGAGCTTTTACAAACTTTACTTGTTGGTTTCGCTAGGTGATCATTTGGTAAAATTAAAACCTAATCCGGATTTATTCTCTGAGAGTCCTTTTGAGAATTTATTATTTCTTAAGTGAGTGACTACTATCATTAAATTTTATCTAGCCATAAATTTCATTTCTAAGCACCACATTTTCAAGCTTAAGATTTGACAATAATTTAACATTCTTCAAATTATTTCCATTCCTTTTTCTAACCAAGAATAATTTTTGTTTTTTAGTTCTAGTACTTCATTTTCTAATTCTATTAGCTTGTTTTAGAGTTTATTTTGTTTTTTTTTTTTTTTTTTTTTTGTTTTTTTTTTTTTTATTTTTGCCATGACTTTTAGTCCTAATTTGCATAGATCTACTATTATCATTATCTAATCATTTTGTCTAGTAATTATTGGTCATCACTAAAATATTCGTTTCGAAAGTACATCATTGAAACTTAGCCATAAGACCTTTTCGTCCTTTGTACTTCACCTCTTCAACATCGTCGCATCACCCAAGCTCCTCCCCATGAACGCCCTTTGATTTGATATTTTAATTATTTCGACATTCTCCGATGAGATGATTTGATCTTCCACACTTAAACATTTTCTTCACTTGTCCCTTATTTTTTGTCACTTTATTTCTTTTGGAATGATCTTCTTTCTTCATATAGGTTGTTTTACCGAATCAGGGTCACCTTGTCTTTTGAAGAATTTCTTACCAGCCATGGCGTATACTTCATCTTCACTATCGAGGTTGAAACTATCTTCATCACAAGAGTCCCTTTCTAGCTTCAAGCAATAGATCTACTTTGTTCTCTTTTGTTTTGACGGTTTCAGAGTCGTTCTTGATTACTATCTTCATAGACATATAAATTTCCAGTAAGTTCGTCAAAAGTGAAAGAGTTGTTAGATGCCTTTGATTCTTCACTATGTCGTGACTTTTGCTTGCCATTTAGGATGCAATGCCCTAAAAACGTTCCTAACACAATTCTTGCTAGAAAAACCTTCATCAAGTGCTTTTAGACTAGTAATAATAGTGTTAAATTTAGCAAAAACATTATCTATTGATTCCTCTTCCGGAATCATGAATTGTTCATATTGTTGAACAAGAAGATCTATTTTATTTGCTTTGACTTGATTATTACCTTGATGAGTGATTAACAAAGTATCCTAAATTTCCTTTGCGGTTTGACACATAAAAATTCTTTCATATTCTTTACGTGGTAAAGCATTATAAATTACCATTTGGCTTCAATTTTTTTAATTTTAGCAAAGTTTCTTTTTAAGATCATCATATTGTTTGTGAAACAGATTACAATTTCACTCCTTTTTTATTTCGGGATTAAATTGAATGAAGAGAAAAATCATCATCGTAAATAACATGCCAAAGATCTAGATCTTTTGACTTCACATAAGTTTCGAATCTATTTTTCCAATAAATAAATCCATCACTTTCAAATAGTGGTGGTCTTTGCATAGATTGCCCTTCTAAATATTTTTCTAATTCCATAGATCGATTCAAGTTTTAAAATACAATTTATTTTAAAAATCTTGTTTAACGTGGCTCTTGATACCAATTGTGGAAAACTAGAAGGGGGTTGAATAGTTTACCGCTTTTTAAATTTAAGTTTTATGTATGTTTGTAAAACTTAGATTCGACCCTTTGTGAATTCACTGCTCACAATATGAACAATGTAAATATATGAAATGATAAAGTAAGACAAGAGATAAGAGTAAGAACAGTCAAACCACAACGCGAGGATTTATAGTGGTTCGGTAACGAAGCACCTCTTCGCCCTACTCTACTCCCCGAGCACCAAACTCGAGAGTTTTCTTCACTATGTCAACAAACTCCCTTATGGCGAAGAAAATCGTACACAACGTTGCTTATATCAATTTACGACACTAAGCTAAATGTCGAGTTCTAATCTTAGCTAGAACCAATCTATCACAACACAACATTCATCTTCACGACTTCACAACTTCACCGACTTCTTCACAACATCAACAACTTCACTACTTCTTAAAACTCACAGACTTCTTTCACAACTTCACGACTCTTTAAAACTTTACGACTTCTTACAACTTGACCACTCACTTCACCACACTACTTATATCACACCTACCTAACACTACTTGGTAGAGAATCACAATGATCATAACTATACTACTAAAGATTCACCAGATCAGCTACTACACACAACTATAAGATAAACAAATTGTATTTACAAAAGTGATATGAATGCACCAAGATTCTATGCACACTAAGGTGTAAAACTTTTCACTTGATGATGAAGTATTCGTCTCTTGCACTTGAGGATTATAGTCTTGGATCACTTTGGAAACATAGCTTATGATTAAATGATCAAATGAATTTAAGAAGGATAAGTGGGGTTGTTTTGAGCAGAAAAGAATGAGTGCAAAAAGGTGAGAAAAATGTTAGGGAATAGTCCAGTATTTATAGGACAAGAAGGAGGAGCGGAGTCTATGGCCCTTCACCCTTAAATAGGTTGGCCGCCCCCTAATAATTAAGGGGGCCTCCCATGTAATTGTAAGGGGACGGGGGCGCAAACATCAACTCATTAAAGAATCCCTTTTGCCAGCCCTCCTCTTTTTTGTCCTATCCAGGTGTGAGGTGTTTAACTAACTTTTCTAGCCGTTTTAGGTGTCGACAATATTGAAATTCAAAATGTTTTATTTTTTATAAAACATTTCTTTTAAATGTAGAAAATGTTTTTGTAAGTTATAAACACGTTTACCAACATTATAAAAAGTGAGGAATTCAATAAAAATTTCCTTTGATCATAAAATCCATTAAGCTTTTATTTATTCATACATTTAAGTGATGTGATTGTTGAAATGGGAATTTACTACTAAATACTTGTTTACATTTAATTTTACGTTGAACGTTTTTATATTTTGTGATTATCAAAACGTAAAGATGTGAAAAAATTATTATTAATGTTTTTAGGCATTATATTTTATCAACATAAGGGATTTTAGAATGAGCTTAACAATCTTATTAATCAATAAGCTCTAGCTTATAAGGAGTAGCCAAAAAAACAACACGAAACTTATTTCAATAAGCACACCGAATGTTCGAAATCTAATAAGCAAACAATTCAACTTTTTAAACTAAAATAAGCTCTAAACATTCTAATCCAAACGAGATCCAATTTAGCAAATTGAATTCTAAACTATAATCGCAAAGTAGGCCAACATTTATCTAAATCGAACATTATACTAGATCAATAAGCCTCAAGAATTAAGAACAAAATAAGCTACTAAGCTTATCCGAACATTCTTAATCAAATAAGCTTTCAACGAAAGCTTTTGTTAAATCTAAGCTCGTACGAGATCCAACGAGCTATTAACAAGCTTATCAGATTTAAACAAAGAGCTTTTTAAAACTTATAAACCAAGAATAAGCTAAACCTTAGCGTAATATAAAAGCTTGAAATCGAAACTTATTTAAAATTTAAGGTTGCCAATTGTATAAACTTATGAAAAGCTTATTCAATTAAAAACTCTTAAAGTGAAAAGAAGTTAAGGAATAAGCTGAATATTAATCTCAGAAAAGTAGAGCTTATTCTAAAATAAGCTTGGATAAGAAACTAGAAAAGAGGATAAGCTTTTAAACATAAACATCTTCATTAACAAGTAAAGATCTTACAATATTTCAAACTAAGTTGTTGAAACAGCTTTTACAAATAAGCTAACAACGAAAATAAGCTAAATCTATAAAACTAATAAGCTACCATTTGAGAAAAAAGTGTGAAAAATAAGCTAAAAACTAATAATTAACTGTGAGGGAGCGGATGGATTTATAGCCAAGCCCAGAGGGCACTTTTGTAAATTTTCTCCAATGATTGCATCATGATCAGCCAATGATTGGCGTTGGAAATGCCACCTCGTACATAATTGCGTGGCAGAACCAATGGATTAAGGACATGTAGATTTTCATCTCTGCTTCACATGTACGCTATAAATTTCTTTCGTGAAATGAATTCAAAAGTTATAAAACTTGCTCACCACGTGTCATCAAATTACTCGTCCATTCCATCACTAGTGCTCTATCACGTGAGGCATTTCTATTTATTAAAGCAGCATGTGATCTGACGTCATGCTTGCGTCACCACCTCTTTAAAATTCAGATTTCCCTTTTTTATATTGGGCTTGAAATGGGCTTGTAGCTTTTATGTTAGGCTTTTGATAATTTGGGCTGGCCCGGCTCATAAAATGGGTCACAGGCTGGCCTAATAAGATCTGAGGGCACCGTTGGACTCGTTTTCTTGCGTTCTTTCCAATGGCATACTCGAGGACTTTTCACGACTTTGTCTCGATCTTGATTATTAAGCACTCTTGATCGAAACTGAACCCTGTAAAATACACACTTCGATCTGCTTTGTTTTCAATTCCATTTTTACCTGCAAGACATAAAAATACCTAACAAACATATTTGCAAGATAATTATCTATATTTTAGTATTTTTAGTCCGATTTATAGTGTATTCCGGGGTTATAAGGATGTGTGTTTTAGCACACATCAAATTCTCCCACACTAAGCCATTGCTGGTCCCACACACAATGTTTATAAAACAAGTCCGAAAATAAATAATTTTTATCCCCCTTTAATTTATGACCCCTCACAATCAAACAAGAACATAAAAGGTCCATTAAGAAGGTTCAAAAATCATTTAAATCGCAAGCACCACCGTTTTAACCACTTATTCAATAATAGATAAAAAACTAAGACAAAAAAATTTATAAAATTTATTTAAAAGGCTTAAAGAACGGGAGTTCGTCATCCTTGACTTTTCACAATCCTCAAACCAAGCTTAAAACGAAATCATAGCCAAATATAATATTAGATGCTAACACTACTCATAAAATCAAATTGTGTACGCATAGCTACTTTTCACTCCCTTATTTCGAAATCCTCTAAGGATTTTATTATTATTATTGGTGACAAATAAATTATGTCCTTATTAAAATAAAGAAAACCCGGTTTAGACCATAATTAGTTTGAAATCCTTTCCTAAAGAGACGATATGGTGAGAATAAGGTCCACATTCAGGTTCTAATTTCGCATTATTTAGGGGTTATCCTTTTTATTTCATCCGAAACAACTCAACTACGAGTCCAGAGATGGAGGCTTTATTTAGATAACCCCGAAGTCGAAATTTGGCTTTATTATTATTATTATAATGCAACAATATTAGCCTTCGGTCCTTTAAACAACTGACACATCGGGCGTCCTAACCGACAGAGCCAGTAGTCTTATTTCGACCTCAGAAATTTCCTCGACCTTTTTGAAGGCTGCAACATCGGGCGTCCTAACCGACAAGACGCAGCAAACTTTTATTAGTCTCGGATTAACATTATTATTATTGTTACCTCCACCCTTTAAACGACTGCAACATCGAGTGTCCTAACTGACAAGAAGCAGTGGTCTTATTTCGGCTTCGGTTTATCACATTATTATTTATTATTTTTATAGCCAAATTTCAAGTCCTTTGGTCTTTTAACTATCGAGACATCAGGCGTCCTAACTGACAAGACCCGATAGCCTATTTCCCCACAACACTGATAGAACCTCGATGTGTACCTTACTTTCACCAGAAGGAATCTCTACGAAGTGATTTAAACTAAGAATCGCAAAAACCAAAGTAACTTTATTTATTTAACAATTATATAACGTTTATTAAGCTGGTGGGAGCAAAAAGTCACAATTAACCTCTATGAGCTCTAAAGAGATCCAACTACTCCACGCTTAGCATCTAACTTATATTCAACTCTATTATTTTTCGTTCTTTGCATAAATTTTAAAGTTTAGCAAACGCTTAGTCTCGAAAGCTAAGGGGAAAGCTAGAGTTCAAAACTCGGTCAAGTCAAAAATCTCTCTAATTCTACGGGCCTACTTATTCACATATCTTTATATTTTCATCATTTTTTTGGCAACAAAATAAAACAATAACTTGGTTAAAACGGGGTTGCAAGGGACACAGACAGGCAGCATGTATAATCAATTTTGATAGAAATCCCCCCCCCCCCCCAACACTTAGAATGGAACATTGGCCTCAATGTTCAAAAATATCAGGTTTTACCCCCACACTTAGGAATGAAAAAGGCAAATGCAAAAAATTCTAAGTGTGAAAGGGGAAATAAAATCATATATATATGATCAAGATAAAGGATTCCCAGGATATAAACATGAAGTTAATCGGAGACCGCGTGATTGGAGGATTGAAAACAAGCACAAAGGTCTTCAAGATCATAGGGAATCCTGCAAGCAAAAACGATACCACAAATCATAGAAAGAAGCACGCCCCTACACTTAGGCTAAAAATATTCATTACTACGATTAAACTACTACGAAAGAAACCTAATGTTGCAAGCTACTTATTTAATATTAAGGATAACACGAGTTGCCTCCCGAGAAGCGCTTGTTTATTAATGAGTCACTAGCTTGACTCGCCCCACATTTCTTTATCCATCGGGTGAAAACTGACGGAAGATTCAGTCTTCGAAGAAATTTCACTTAAAATATGACGTTTAACGATCTTGAAATTATCATTCAGTAGATGTGGAGATTTTCTAGTGAAAGAGAGAACTCCATCGATACGGAGGATCCTGGAATCGAAAACTTTGTCTTTATTTCCGAAAGGAAATGATAGGAAAGTTTCAATCTCAGGAGGATCGGTAGAAGAAAGAGAATTACTGACGAATAAGATAATAGAAAAATCATCCAGAGGAAGAATATGAAATCTCTCAGATTGGACTCCTTTAATAATGAATAATCCAGGATTGAAAATTATGTCTTTATTTTCATAGGAAAATTGAACAAGTAGGTCAATCCAGAAAATTCCTTAGAAAAAAGAGAGGATTCACCAATCGGAAATTGGTAGAGAAGAATCATTAAGCACATTAATTTTTAAACCATAGTTGATAAATCAATAATTTTCCTCAAAACTCTAGTAAAACTCTCCTGGATATCTCACTATCAAAGTAAAAAACTGTCCATACTCCCGGTGGAGATATTATTAAGCGATTTCATCGACAAACTCCTCATGATGAATAAATACTCCTATCGGCGAGGAGTGAAACGGATCAACCGAAGATCAAAGATAAACGAATCATATTCAGAAGAAGAAAAATCAGAATGAGTTTTTTACTGCCACTTTTTCTTCTCTTTTATATGATTGACATCAAAACAGAATGATTCGTATTCCGGAAGAGAATGATTAGAATGAGAAGTGGTACTGCCACTACTCTTCTCTCTGATATGATCGACATCAAAATAGAATGATTCGTATTCCGAAAGAGAATGATCAGAATGAGAAGTGGTACTGCCACTACTCTTCTCTCCGATATCAAAGCAAAGTGTTTCATAATCAGGTGAAGAATCATTAAAATGAGAAAGAAGGGTATAGGTCTCTCCCAAGAGAAGGTCACTACCCCCGCAGGGTGTAGGTGACGGGAAAAAGAACATAGTGAAGAATTAAACAATATGAGAAGAGAAAGAGATAAGAATTAAACACTTGAGAGGATAACAAAGAATTTTTTAATTTATTTATTTATAAAGAAAATAAAAGAAAAATATTATTTGGTATATATTAATATAATAATATAATAATAAATATAAAAAATTTTTGAATATATTTAATATAATATATAAATATAGAATACAAAAATATTTTGGTTTTTATTATATTTTTATATTTTTAAATTTTCAAAAACGAAAATAAACTTTCAAAAGAGAAAGGATCTTCAAGGCACTAACTGGAAACACCACGTAAAAATCGTACAATCCTCCCCGACAACGGCACCATTTTGATAAACGTCTAAAACGTGTCGAATAAGATAAAGTATTTCCCGTTAGAGTAAATAATCACTTGAGAACAAGTAAAAATCTAATCTTCCGAGTGCCGTATCCACGGCGAGAATTGAATTGAGATTTACGTTAATGTTTTTCATTTGATGCTTGATTATATTTTTGTTTTGGTTTTGAATTATACTAATGAAATAATAATAAACTAAATTATAACTAAATAATAAAAAGCAAGACAAATAAATCTAAGATATGAATAAAAAGAATATGCTTGTCAAATTAGGCGATAAGATCATTAAATGCGAAAGAAAGAGTTAATCAAGAATTAGTACCCGTTTAAAAAAACTGTTTTCTCACAACGTTGATTTTTATTGAAAACAATCCCTGAATCTTAGAGTACAAATTACTCGATTTATGCTGAGAATAAAAACCCTTAAAAACATAAATTTTCACACAACGTGCTTTATTTAGAAAACAATATCTATATATAAGCATATAATAACTATATTAGATGTTTGATTATTTACTCCGGCCTTTTGCCCTTTGAAATATTCAAATAAGAAATCTAAATAACCCAAAGATTATTAATCAACAAGTCTCTTTTTAATCCACACTTAACTCACTAATCACTTAACAAGCATATACAAATCTGCTCGCTAATCATGGCAACTAAACTAACAATGATAAGCATAACAATAATAACGAACATATTAAGCTAAATAAACTAAAACTACTAATTAAGAAAAAGGGAAAAGAAAGTAGAACCCGAATGATGAAACCGATACGAATGTAACCACCCGATTATATAAACTAGACATAATGCTAAGTGTATTTCTTATTTAAACTTTATTTACTTAATAGATTATAAAGTATTTAAACTTTATTCTCTAATAAGCTAGTAAAATCTAACTAAGCTATAAACTTAGGCAAAAGCTAGCCTTATACTAACCCGTAAGGCTCCACGCCTGCCTGAGAAGGCACCATTTTCATCAAAACGAATTATAAAGGGGTTTAAACAATACAATAAAGCAAGTTATAATAATCTAGAATTGAAAACATAATTAAGCAAAAACTCATTTATTAATTCCCTTTTTAAAATCGAACTAATTAAAATAAGCTAAAAAGCTAATTAGAAACTTAAGTGTCATAAGCTCAAAAAGCCGAGACAATAAGGCCTATCTAACACTTATAATGTTTTCTAATAAAGCACTAGTACAAAATAAGTAATCGAAATTAGATACTCGAATCCAACTTTCCATACGAAACCAAAAACATAATCCATTCGAAACACTTGAAACTTGATACAATAAAACCTTCAATTCATAAACCCACAAATCATCCGGAAACATATTTCATTAAATCAAACCGATTCATAAAACTTAAACACAAACTGTTACAATCGATCGAAGTAGAAAATACATAAAAAAAAGTAAACTACACTACTATTTTAATGCTACTCTATTATCTATTCTACGAAAATAAAACAAAAGACGAAAAGGAAAAATTAAGATAATAGATAGATGTATCCTACCATCTGCTGCTATCTAATCTACATCTATAAAAAGAAAGAGATGGATTTGGCGTCTGTTGCTACTCCTACTTTTATCTATTCTACGAAATGAAACTGATTAGATAAAAAATAATTATGTTCCTACTCCTATTCTACCAAAGAAAAAAATACGTCCTAAAAAATGAAAGATAAGATGTCACATGATCTTCGCTCCCCTCTTTTCTTATAACTTGCGTCTGAATTAAGCATAGTACCAGGCCTCCTTCTTTACTTTGTATTGGGCTTAGTTTTATCTCTTTTTCTGGTCAGTCCATTTACACTCATAATCAGGCTAGAGTTTGGCAATTACAAAATTTGGGCCAGTTTAGTAAATTTGCTTGTTAGGCCTGTATCTTGTATCTCAATTGGAACGGGTGTATTAATAACAAAAGTTTTTAAGACTTGTGCTTATAAGTATGGTCGTCTGACCATTTAAATGGTGTCGGGCCGGCACAATAAGAAGTAAAAGCACCGTTTGACTCGAATTTCCGTGCTCTTTCTAATGGCATTCTCGGGGAATTTTTCTGACTTCGTCTTGACTTTAACTAATAAGCAAACTTGATAGAGTCAAGCCCGAAAATCACTATTTTCGCTCAGTTTTTAATCCTTAGTACCTGCAAGACATAAAAACACAAACCAAATATATTTGCAATAATATTAAGCATATTTCATGTTTTAGTCCGTTTATTAGTGTTTTTCAAGGCTAAAATGATATGTGTTGTAGCACACATCAGTTTACCTTGACTAAATCATTACTTTTGTATTAACTATGATGTTTGAAGGCTAACACCTTTAGGTATTAGCCATTACTATGAAGATCTGAATGATGGTATTGTTATATCTCGATTTGCTTAATTTATCGATAAATGCTTGTTTTACGTTATCACTTGATACTTGTGTTAGGTGATTTTGTATGCGACCTATCATTCAATTAGATCTAGTGATACAGACCAAGTAATCTAGATGCCGAGATAGCTCTCCATATAGTGATTTATACATCTAGACCAATAGGATCACGAATGATGACCTATACTTGTCTTTTGATTGTGAGCTTAGTTGGACTAGCAGTTGACCCTTGGGAACAATGAGTATGTTCTAATTAATAGATAAAGATTTGGTTAGTGGACTACTAGTGTATGAATTTCCATTAAGCAGTAAGTGGGTAAAGTCTCTATGAGCTAGGGTTTAACAAGATCACCATTGCTTTAATCCCTAAGATAGATTATAATCAGCAAATAAAGGAAGCTTTATGCGGATACATTTAATTGTAATAGAATTCTTCATAACTAGGTCTTCGGAAGAAAGTAACACCTAAGTCTAAGAATGATATGCTGCCCTCGAGATAAGTAATCATTTGCACTTAGTAAACAACCTACCTTCAAATCGGATTAATAATGGCTAATATATTTTTCTTCTAATTGGGCTCAACCGCTCTTTTATCTTCTGTTAATTTGCTTGCGTGTGTTTAAGTGTCTTGAATTGGTTTTAGTCACCACAAAACCCGTGTCAGTCTCTCAGGCTGAAACCCCCTCCCTTATCTATTAGATTTAGGATTAACATAGGTTTAGAATAGAATAGAACTGACTTAGATTAGACAACCAAAATATTAATAAATTGAAAGTATTCCTCGCTTCAAGTATTCGACACCCTACTTACCACAAAACTATCATCTGACTGGGTACACTACCCGTTAAAGTGTTATTTTAGGATAAGTCGGCAAAATATAAATTTAAAACTTGGTAATCAATAAAGCAACCCTATACGACATCACATCACGCCGTCACTGGATAGATCATGACGGCGTCGTTTTATGACTGCGACGCCATCTCACTCTTTGTTAAAATAATTCTCATGAATTTGGTATAAGGTTCCCGTAATCTTGTTCGTTTCTTCTACAAATGAGCCCCAAGTCATGTGTAATTCCTCCAATGCCATGCCAATTCTAAAAACCTAAAAACGAACAATTAAAGCACATAATCTAGGGCATAATTCATTCTTCAAATACCACCGAACCCCGTAGTCTACGTAATATTCCGTAAAGGCAAGCGCACAAGTAAGTTAGTAATCGAAGACTATTACAAGCCCCTAAGAAGTACATTACGTGGCAATTGAAATGTGTAGAGTATTCCCCTAGTACGTCAATGCCCAATTTAATATCTTATGGCTAGTCTTCTAAAGTCTAACGTGCACATCCATCAACAAGAAGCAATAGGAAACAAGAATTATAAACTATAATCAATTATACTCATTGGATCTGTCACAAACAACAAGATCTAATCAATTAATGACAAGTTTCATGCATACCCAAATAAATACTAGATGAATTAGCCAAGCATACTCAAACAAGAGAAATCATAATCAAGAAAAGGAATTAAAGACATGAATTAAGATAGATATGATAATCAAACTATTACAAGATGTTTATGGATTGAATTAGGTCTTCTAAGTTACTGGAAAAACACTAACCCAAACCCTCTAGTCGGCCCTAGGGTTTGGGGCTTGATCAAAATGAAGTTATGAGGTTGTATATATAGGTAAACCCTAAGTCGATTCGTCACAACCTTTTCACTAAGTTGTACATTTTCTCGTCGCCTTCGCGTGAGTAGTTGAATCGTCAAAATGCGAGTTCGTATGAAGGAGTTATGATCAAAACAATATCTACTACTTCGCGCGCAAGTGAAATGGTCTTCTTAATCTCGTGACGCCGAATCTTCTATGGCTTCTTTAGGTCGGCTACATTTCCTTTTTTCTATTTCTAACGCCTCCCAAGTACTCTTACGAGTCGTCCTTTAAAGTCACGACGCCGCTGCCTTGGAACTAATCGATTCCGTCCTCCATGCTCTATGAACTAATTCTTCAAGATAAATGGTGTATAGCCATAATCTTGTCCGTTTCTTCTCTAAATTGAGCCCAAGTCACGTGTATTTCCTCCAAATGCCATCCAAGTACTAGAAACCTGAAAATGAACGATTAAGCACATAATCATGGGTCATATTATCAGATAAAAAGGGTTAAATGACCCCGAAATAGTGTATAAAATGACACCTCATCAAATACCCCTACACTTGGGATTTGCTTGTCCTCAAGCAAATAGGCTTTTCTACCTAGACAATAGCAATATTAGGGTCATTTAACCTACTCTTTAAAAGCATTTTACAACACAACCTTCTAGACCTCGTAATTAAAAGCACGAAAAGTATATACTAGCACCTCACATAAGTGTTTGGGATTCTCTCTTTCACTCGGGTGTATAATAAATTATAACAACTATGGGAAACGGAAAATTAACACTCATTACCTGTCATAGCATATAAATTACCATAGGCTTGGTAAAGGATCAAACCTCCACCGCTAGGCGCAAGCATTATTCATTACTATCAAAGAGGTCTTTTTAAAGGGTTGTGGGGTGTAGGTGTAAGATAACATTAATGGAAACGGAAACGGATGGGATACATTTGGGGAGTGACTTTTGGGTGAATTTAGGGTGAAAGGGTTAGCTAATTATTTATACGAATACACGTTGGTTGGGTTGCTAAGCCAAGAACTCAGACAAAGATATACAAACTCTACACAACTCTACATCAATCTCTTTTCTTTTTTCTTTTTCTTTTTTTTTAAATAACATAATACATCACTTGGGGCTTATAGATGCACCCCTACACTTAAACTTTTACATACTTTACAAATAAACTATTCTATGACCCGAATTGAGGTGGATCAACATAACATGGAG
>BQNB010047667.1:0-42979 GCA_026074375.1 Tanacetum coccineum | reverse complement strand
TGGGCTCTATGCCTACCAGAGGTATACAAGTAGTGGAAACAAAACTATAGTCGGCACCAGAGTCAAATAAGGTAGTGGCAAAATGATTGTTCAAAGTAAACGTACCCGTCACAATGTTCAGGTCCTGGCGAGCTTCCTCTGCTCCCAACATAAATGCCCTACCCCTAGCCTGGTTCCCTTGGTTTCCATGACTCTGACCCTCGTTATTAGTAGCAACTTGATTTGGATGGTTTCCTCCCAGTCCTTGTGCCCTATGCAATCTAGGACAAGCTGACCTGCCATGGTCGGTACTACCACACTCATAACAGGCCTTAACAGTTGGGTTTTTAACATTGACAGGATTCACATTCCTCAGAACACCTCTATAATCCTTTGCCAAATAACCCGGGCGGTTACAGTTAAAGCATGTGCGACAAGGCCCTCCGGGTGCATGGTAGGAGTTGCAGGTAGTACACTTAGGCCAAGTACCTGTATTCTCTCTTCCTACAGGGTTTGCGGTAGAAGCAAAAGCGTTTCCAGTCCTAGTCTTTTTATTATCATCCCTACCATTCTTATTCTTGCAATGTTCCCCCATATTTCCTCTTTTCTCAACCTTCTTAATTGATCCATTTCTAACAGCCTCATCGGTCAGTGCACCAGAAATCTGCACAGCCTTCTGTATAGTCTTTGGCTCCGTTGCTGCCACCATCCTACGGATCTGTGGAGCAAGGCCATACACATACCTCTCAATCATCCTACTCTCTGGAGTTACCAAATGTGGAACTAACCTAGCCAACTCATGAAACCTATCAGTATACGCAGCATGGCCAGCCCCGACCATGGCGTGATTCCACAACTCAGATTCCAACTTTTGCATCTCATGACTAGGACAAAACTCTTGTATCATCATAAACTTAAAGTCATTCCATGACATACTAACAACAACTTCCCGGCTTAGCGTGCGGATCTGAGAGTTCCACCATGTTAAAGCCTTACCCACAAATAAACCAGCAGTGTATTTCACTTTTTGGTCAATACTACAACCACTCATATCGTGCACAGACTCCATTTTCTCAATCCAACGAGTAAGAACTACAGCACCTCCCTTACCATCATATTCCTTAGGGTTACAAGCTAAGAACTCCTTATATGAACAACCTACCCGGTTGCCATTCACTATCACATTCCCAACGTTCTCCTGAACGTTCTCATTAACCACATTACCATTCTGATTTCCAACATTTCCTCGGTTACTAACCTGAGCCAACATGGCGGGTAAGAGGTTCTGCAATTGTTGGGCAATGATCGTCGAGAAGTCGGGTGCTCCCCCATTGGCTCCCTCTACATTCCCATTGACTCCCTCTACACCCCCATTAGCTCCCATACCTTGGTCATTTCCTTGACCATTCAAATCATCAACACGCTCATCATTACCTTCCCTAGGTCTTCTACCCCTTCCACCTCTACCAACCCGTTCACCCGTTCCCCCTCCTAATGATTCGGCAGCATAGGCGACCACACTCGGTCCTCATTCTGGTGGCCTATCTATACAAAATAAAAAGGGAGAACATGGGCAACGTTAGGTAAGTGGGAAGACTAATATATATATATATATATATATATATATATATATATATATATATATATATATATATATATATATATAGAATATCTTACTATATATACAGATATACACATAACACCACCCTACGGTGTCAACATCGATTTGTGTGAACAACATTACTAAGTATGAGTGAGTTGTGATACGCTTATAACTACGTTGGCCACCGTACTTATATTCGCATCCTTTCCCATTCATATTCAATATTGAGCCCACCCATTTCAATGACTGACATAACTAAGGCACTAAACCGCGAACACACAAAGGCACACAAAAGCGGAACACCGCGCACATAGATCCTATACGCAACTAGACGACGGATCTTAGGTTATAGTCTAGGCCAATCCACATAGTTCCTCTATGTAAGATCCATTAACACTTTCATAACATATATATCATACACGAAATCAAACTACGAAAGGAGAAAGAAGAGTGAGTTGTTTTAGAGAAGAAAGAGGAGAGAGAATGAGAGAGAAAAGAGAAAGAGATTTTAGGAAAGTGACACAACTTACTTTTCCTAAAGAAGAAAAAGTATATATACCCCGTCGCTAAATGAACACGCAGGATATTAAACTAGTGACCCGGGCTCGGTTTTGCTTGGTATTAAACCGAAACATATTCAATATTAGATTCACTATGACCGATTCCCGATATTATACGAATTACAACCATGAACTAATTAAAGACCGAAGCCTCCATCGAAGAGTGACCGAACTTCCTTGTTCGACACGATAAAATTGATGCTAACAATCTCCCCAGTGAGGTCTTGAACACGGGAACGAGCTTCCTTAATTGACTCAATGAAATTGAGGCTAACAATCTCCCCCGAAGTGAGTTCATTGATGACACTCCTTCATGAGATCAGTGAGATTGCTTTTGTCGTTTAAGCTCGAGTGTTCTTGGTCTTTGTCTTCGTTATTTGTTGTAGGCTTGTTCCTTCATGCTTTACGATCTTGACTTTGAGCCTTTGTCATTGTCTTTATCGTCTTTGCCATCTTCGTATCTGTGTCTTTGACCAACATGCTCATACTTTTGCATTATCTTGAAAGCTTTAAATCAGAGTTAGCGGAAGTCTTTGTCTTTAAATCTTGAGCTTTCTAGATAGTATGTCTTCGTAGATTGAGCATTGAAGGATTTAGTTGTCGTTACCACTGTTTTGACCTGCATGATTACTAGTGATAAACGAGAAAATTGATTTGAAAATCAATCGATGTGTCACTCTAAAGAGTTTTTGTAACACATCGAGAGTGTCATGTTTTTATCAAAATTCATCAACCGTCAATTCATTTACTGGACCAAATCGATATCCAGTTGTCACAAGTTTGATTCATATAGAATCTCGCAAGTCACCTACCGCAGTGCTGTTTGATGATGACACTGGAAGGATTTCCATTCGTCATTGTGAATACTAAAGAGTATCACTCTGAATGTTCTGGCAAATATCATAATGATATTGCGTACTAAAGACTCTTGATAACAGCTTGTGAACCTGATATGTTCAATAGTGATTGAAATGGTATGTGTCCTAACGAGATTTTGAATGATCTTCTTTGCTCTAGAACTCGATTAGTGCATTTTTGTTTTAAGTACTCGGAGGATGGAGCAGTTATGCCACCTATTCAAATATCAACAATCTCGGAGTGAGATGTCAATAGATAATGTGTGTATCTCCATGACAAATGAGACCATTTCTGTGAGGAGAAACCCGAATGGTGGCAGGGTTGTGCTAATATGCATCACTGGGTCCATATGTCGTTTTCAATGGTCAGCAATCAACTTTGATTCTGACAGCATATGAATTGACCCGGTTCTGCTTTAAGTGGTGTGGAGGATTCTTTACTTTAGACCCTTTATTCCATACATTTCTTTTTTCATTCTACAACGCCTTCAATGCATACCAAGACGTCATTACTAACACCTGTTTTGTGATGTTCCATTGTTAACTCAACTTTGTCGGATATTATCCCATAATACATATCATCTCCAATCCTACGCTAAGGACTGCTATTTCAATCTTGGATTATCCTTGGGTAGATTCCTCCGTTCTGGTTGATCACAGATTAGATCCTAACCTAATCACCTTATTAACTTCAGAATCGCGTGAAATTAAAGAAGTTGTTGGTATAAGATCGAAACCATAAAAACTTTTCTTAGCACCATTGAGTCGAATAAATCATATTTTAATACATTTTCTTCCCCTTATTTTAAATAATAAACACTTAGTTTTTGAAATACCTCTGATTAAAATATGTCTTGAAAACCTGTGCGGGAGAAAGTATGGTGAGCATGAATGGGTTGAACATTTTGAATAATGTTTGAATACAAAGAATGGTCGTTGTTGATGTCTCTCCAAAGCCATTAAAACTTTGTTTTTCGAAAGACTCCCCCTCAAAAATAGGACCAATTAAAAAATTGTTGTCTTTTGAAAACATTGTAAGGGTTGGAGTGTTGAACACACAATTTTGAAAGATTATGAATTGTCATCGAGAAATTCTTGAAAAATGTGTTCCAACTTTTGAAAAACCAAATTTATGAGGACTTCACCCTTCTAACGGTAAGGGTAGCGCACTGAGAAACTACACAATCCTTTTTTCTTGATGCTAAAAGAAATTGAATGTCTTTTAAGAACCTAGACCGAGAAACGTTAATTTTCTCGTTGTGAGAATATGTTATAAACCTTCCTTTATTTTGAAGGTCCGGGTAATGTACTAACATTTTTCACATAAGCCATCTAGAAAATTAAGAAATGAGGCATGTTTGAAACTATTTGCAACCTCTCGCTCGAATACTTCATTTACACACCCGTAGTCAATAGTTAATCAGACATTCTAAGCACGTAAATGTACTCGAATCCACGAGACATTGTCGAGAATTCTTTATGGAAATTTTTCTGATTATCTATTTTTTAATTTTTTTTTCTATCAAAAATCTGTACATGGTGATTTTATGATGATATCAACAACTCATTTGTCAGAACCACCAGTTCAGCATGGAGTCAAACATCTCCATACCAAACCTTCTAACAAGATACTTTAAACCGATCCTCAGGAAGGGCTTTCGAAACATGCAGCTAATGGTATTCAGTTCTGACAAAATATAAATCAATAGACCATTTTCAACAGTTCTTTAGAAGTGAAATCCGAGTATGGATGTGCTTTGTTCGCGAATGATGTCCTGGGTTGCATTGAGAATGCAATTGCTGACTGAGAGTCGCCATCCCAACGGTATTTTGTTGAAGTATGAAGCCATAACTTGAACTGTGTCCTCATCCCACATTACTGAGCACAACTTTGCAATAACGCCACGTACTCGCTCTGCTGAAGACACTTGCAGTGCATTTTCTGTTTTCTTTGACATCCAGCTTACAATTTATCACCAAGGAAAGTATCCTCAGAAGTGCTTTTCCGAGTATCAATGCACCGCTGATCACGTCTGAAAATGCTGTTAGTTTCAAAGCCAGAATCCTTTGGTACCAGAGTTCCCATGTATAATGGTACCCTTAGGTATTTAAAGAATCTTTTAACCTCCCTTGAGGTGCTTTTGAGTGGTCGTGCTTGGATAACGTGGCACATAGGCATACTGCTTGCACTAAGTCATGATTCTACAAGATGTCAGTTACACGAGTGACCCGATTTACTATGATAAACAGATTGGTTCTACGTTCTCCACTCAAATCTACATCTAGTATTGGGTTTAGTAGCCATTGGTGTACCAATGGAGTGACAATAGGTCCATAATATCTTATTTTCAAGAATTTCTAAAGCGTACTATGCCTGATTGATAAAAATACCCTTTGGGACTGGTGGGAACTGAAGTCCTAAACAAGAAAATACATATCTCCCCATTAAGGACATTACAAAATCTACTGTGCATTAATTTTTTCAACCGAGTTTTGAATATTTAGGATTGTCGATCCAAAAATTATGTCCCATCAACGAAAATATTTGCACAAGTAGAAGATCCTCCCCGTATTTTATCTTGAATAAAAGGGGGTCAATGTACCATTATAAAGCCTTGACATCAGGAATTGATAGTTCATCATTAAAAATAATTAAAGTACCAGGCCTCTTGGAGCTTGTTATTTAATCCATACAAAGCTTTCCTTAGAAGGTAGACTTTTCTAGATCTTGATCAACGAACCCTTCCGGCAGAGCACACGTAAACCTCTTCCTTCATGGACCAATAAGAATGCCGTTTTCACGTCCATCTGATTAGATTGGAAAGACTTGTGTGCTGCGTGGCAATGAAAATCCGAACCTGCTTCCAAACGATCAACTGGAGCAAATGATCTCAAAAATCAATACCCTCTTCCTGAGCATAACCTTGCAACAAGTCGCGATTGTGTTGCGAATTACAGTCTATCTTCATCCTTATGTTCTTCCATAACCACTTTAGCTAATAACCATCTTGCCAAATGTTTGTCGTCTAGTTCCCAACTTTTAGTCTAGTCAACTGATGAAGTACATCCTGCATTGCTTTCATCCATGCAGAATCAGCCATTGCCTCCTTTATGATTCTTCGGATTCAACAATACTCACTGTTGAGCGCGAACATCACATTTCAGGATCTTGTTGCAAGCTGTCGTCTATGTTTGAACTGGCATGTAGGATTTCCAGGGAACTGTTCTAATGGTGATATCTCTCTTTGTCCATCGTAATCATGACTTTGTGGTTGAAAATTGAATGCACATCGTATTATCAATGGTGCGTGAGGAAGACTCACCAATTTCTGTACCCGGTACAAAAAGGATTGATAAATTCATCTTCTTGAAACGATGCATTCGTGCTTTATCATTGTTTTTTCCTCACGAGACCGTGTATTTGCTTGTAATTAATCGTCAAGTAAAGGACTGAAGAGAAATTCCAACCCTTGTTGTGAAGAATCTGTCTTTTCTGCTGGAGGAACAACATTTTGTCTTGGGGGCACGGGGTCAGAGTTATCATAATCTGACACCTTCTGTCCTTGAGGAGCGAGGCCTGAAGAGACATTTTCAACAAACATCTCTTGTCGTTGTGGTGCGAGGTCTGAACTATTATGATCAGACATCCTTTCTTTTCTTTCATCAAACTTGATGTGAAAGGATTCAACTATTAATCGAGTTCTCTTGTTGTAAACATGATACCCCTTCGACTGAGTTGAATATCCCACCATGACACATGGATCCCCTTTTTCTTTCATCTTATCCAAATTTTATTCCCCATCTCTATTTATTTGTTTAGCAAGTGTCATCCAAAGATGTGAAGATGTATATTGAAGGTTTTCCTGTCATTTATGATGTGATATGCCTCTTCTCATGAGAGGTTAATGATTGATCTGTTTCTGAGTATAGCATGCGGTTGCAACTGCTTCAGCCAAAAGGGTACTGGAAGCTAAGAACAGGAAAGCATCGTTCGAGCAGCCTCAACCAGAGTACGGTTTCGTCTTTCGACAACGCCGTTCTGTTCAGGAGTTCGAGGAGTGGAAGTTTGATGTTCAATGCCTTCTTCTTTGAAATAAGCATGGAGTGTCTTGTTCAAGAATTCCGTGCCTCTGTCAGTACGAACAGTAATAACTTGAGCTTGAAGATTGCGTTGAATCATCGTGAGAAAGTCTTTGAGAACTTCTGGTGTTTCATCCTTGGATCGTAGAAAAAGAGTCCAAGTGTATCTTGAGTAGTCATCAACCATCACCAGAAATATACTTCTTCCCATTTATTGTTGCAACTCGCATTGGACCACACAAGTCCATGTGAAGCAAATTTAGCCTTCCTTTGGAACTAGGAACTGCTTTTGTCTTGAATGAACTTCTTTTTGCTTTACTCATTTCACAAGATGAACAAAGTTGATCCCTGACATATTTCAACTTGGGTAAGCCTGTCACAACTTCTTTCTTTGAGAGTAAGGTGATGTAATCGAAGTTCAGATGAGAAAGCCTTCGATGCCATAACCATGCTTGAGTTGGTGAAGCTTTAGCCATGAAACAGATTGGAGTTTGATGAAGTTGCTCTTGAAGAGAAATTGTGTAGAGATCAGATCCACGACTACCCAGTTAAAAAATCGTTTCCCCGAAGATCCTCTCACAAAAACATGTAGATTTTCCTGAAAGCAAACCTCCAAATCACATCACAGAATTGACCAACCCGAGAAAAGATTGTGATTGAGGCCTTCGACTAGAAAAACCCTTTTAATCGTAACATTCCCTTGAAACTATCTCCCTAAACCAAGAATTGGAGCAAACTGATCATTTCCAAAACGAACAGTACCCAGAAATTTCTCCACAAAATTACACAAAAGCTTTAGATTGCCCGTCATGTGCTTTGTGCATCCAGAGTCAACAATGAATAGGATGAGTTGTACAATCTGCAAGAGAATTAGAGGACGATGGAATATTGGACAAATTGGATCCTATGAAGTTTGATATCTTCAAAACATTAGTAATCCTAGAGACAATGTCTATAGTGGGACTAATATTTGATGATACATCATCTTTCCTGATTTTAGGCATCCATATCTTTTTGGTCCTAAGAGGCTTTTGTGTCCATGTATAACCTGATGGACATCTCTTAGCTATCCACCATTTCCATTCCTGATTTGTAATCCACATACAACTTCCTTATTAGTAACTCTTGATTTTCTGATTAGTGGATATCTGATGCAACTTTTTCTTATTGGGGTGTGCAAACAGATATGTTCGCTTTTCTCTTGGTTTACTAGCACTAATAGCATTTCATGAGGCATCTTAGTTCTACATGCACATCTTTCAAGTCTCGAGAAACACAAGCATCATGATAGAATTAAAACACACATTTCCCACTTTGCCCAACTGCCTTTAATCGAAGTTACTGGAGTTTTGAAACTGTCATTACACGCAGTTACAGACTTTGTTTTCTTAGAAATACTAGAAATCCTATGATGGTCTTCTACTTCCTTCTTTGTAAACTTCACTTGACTAATGTTTGGCATGACCTTTTCTTTCACTTGATAGCACTTAAGCTGTGGTCTGCTAATACTAGTACTGTGAATTACTCCTGAAGATTTAGACATGTGAGGATTAGTATTCCTAGAAAAGCCCCCCCCAAAATGGAAAGCCAACTTTGGTGTTCTAGTTTGAGTGGTGGTAGAGGCAATTCGATACATTCCTTTTCAAGCACATTTGTGTTTCGAACCGCTTGTTTCTTTTCTTAGGCAAAATTCTGTTTGAGTACTGGTTGTAAATAACCCATCCGACACATTAGTTTTAATAACCGACTTTTTCTTTGAATATACTTCTCATTTCAGGAGAATTTTGAAAAAGGAGTCGGTTTTCTAAAACTGATGGTTTTGGAATCCGATGAGCATTTGGTTGTCGAACAACAGAGGTTTAACAAACTGAGTTTTCCATAGACTTTCCTTTGTTACCAAAATAATTCTTAACTCATTTATCACCATGTTCTTGTCTTGCATTTGAGCTTTCAAATCTTGTATTCATGATATTGTTCACAAGTTCTTTTTCGAAATACATTTGAAGCATATTCTTTGCAACTGGGTTTGATTTTTTTCATCTGTTCTTTACAATGTTGTAGAGAAAGTTCAAGAGAATCGAGAGGTTTTTCAAGTTTATGAAAACTTTTTTAACAAATTTAATTATGAACATCATTGTTAACAATATCAGTTTGTTTCGAAAGCTTTGTGCAAGACATTCACCTTCTTTAACTTTATGAAGATATAAGCATATGCAATTCAGTATACATATTAAATCAGACAGAGAATGCAATATGAAACATGTGCCATCTTTTAACAAACACTATTCGAGAAGTAGATCATATATGTTTGAAAAATCAGCCTTTATCTGATTCAAGTTCCGTCAAGCTCCTTTTTCAAGGGCAATAACGTACTCCAAATCGTCATTCATTCTCTATTAGTTTCATGAATAAAACAATGACTGTCTAGTATTGTTTGTCTGAAAGATGGCATTAATAAATTTTGATTCAAAACTCCATACTCTTAGCAGTTGGGTTAGGAAATGCACTACTAGTATGATTAGACCCACGTTGTTGACAAATTGTTCAAAAAATTGAAGATGTTGTTGTCATTTCGTTATAAAGTATCTACTTTTACTAATGGATTTAGACATGGGTAGAAAGCCAACGATTTTAGCAATGTTTGGTTTTGCCTAACACACGGTTTTTCTCCCACATTTGTCTCTAACTTCTTAGCGCTTTCAACTGATCAGATAGGCTTTGGATGTGGTTTAAAGATATTTCATAAAGACTGTTTTGATATGAGTAATTATACGTTTTCACTTTGTCTTTATCGAAAAAAATTATATAGATCTACTCTCCTTTATCAAGAGTCACTGTTGTCTTCCAATCGGGCAAAATTGTTTCATGATCAGAAGTATCATATGGGATCATCAAACAAACGAGGCTTAATCAATTGAGCTTTTCTTGAGGTTACAGTGGATATGCAAAGGTTGATCTACAAGATACTTTGCGCATTTGGGTTGCTAACATGTTAATGGTCTGTAAATTGACTGATTTGGCGTTTATAAAGAATTTCATCTAAAAAACCTATTAGTTTTGACCATTTCAATCATCGTGTCAATGTCCTTATCCTTCCTTAATCTTTAAATCCAAATAAACCTTAGTTTTTTCCTTTGAGTTTGACCTCAAATTGTACCTAGTTAACAGACTCTTTTGAATAGCCATCGTATTTTCTGATTAGACAACTGAAATATCATAAAGGTTTTCGTTTTTAAACCCTTTTGAATCTAATATCTTTAATAGCTAATAGTCCTAGAGTGTCATTAACTTTGTTTGCAGTATTTTAAACTCACTCGTTAGTGTTCATTAAGGGCCGTGTACTTCTCAAGCATCCAGTCTGTTTGGTCTGAAGTGCAATCAGAGAACTATCCCGACTGCTAGTAGCTCCCCCAAGCCTACTAGACTCATCAAGGTTAGTTTTGCACTCCTTCAGTTCTTGAGTCAATGATGCTTCGCTTTCTTTAATTGCTTTAAAAACTTTTTTTGTTTTTCCTCATTATCAAAGAGTTAATATGCCCTTAAATTAGCAAAGCGCATCACCTCATCACACACTCAGTCGCATTTTGATCAACCTGATTATCATTAGTACATATATTTGATGAATCAGGAATGACAATGCTCATCTCCTTCTCCAAAACAAATGTTAATCTTAATGGATTCAGGGTTGCTCAGAATGTCGTCTCAACATTGCAAAACCTAACATTGTCATCATAGGTGTTGTACCTGTTTCCAATGGCGTAATCAGTAAACTTGATTCCGCAGGTAAGACCTCCTGAATCTTTGCCATGAAACTGTAATGTGCTTCCAATTCTTGTTCATCAATCTCTTCATCCGTGTCCGCTAGCCAATCAGCTTGCTCAGCTTGCAGTGGAACACCGTGTTCAGCTTGTTTGCACATCATCATCTTTTCCTTGTGATACGAGTAGTCTTTAACACGCTTTGGCTTCCTGCATTCCTTTGCATAGTGGCCAAATCCCTTGCAGTTAAAGCACTGTATCCCATTCTGTTGCACTACCGGACTGCCTACAGTTTCCCTAGTCCCAGCAACTGTCATTGTCCTTTGATTCCCAAACTGCCCTGACTGATTGTCGTTGTTATACCTTGGTGTGGTATCTTCAGTCTTGTTCCTGGAGTTTGAAGAAGTTCGAAGGTTGTTGTTGGTAGGTTTGTAGAGCCTTTTGAAATACTTTGCAAGGAGTGCCAAATTCTTTTGCATATCCTTATCCCTCTGAGCTTGTTCAGGATCACTGTCTTCTTCAGAAACTGAAACCGACTCAGATTGAGGTGTAACTGGTTTGGCAATCTCTTTGCCTTTGTGTCTGGTAGATGCACTTGGTCTTGTGGAAGATGATGTTGCATTAGATCTTTGAGGTTTTGGTGCTTGATAGTAATTATCTGAATATGGTTGAGCAACCGCAAGAAGTGCTAATGGATTTGCACTTTTGGCTATTCTCTCAGCACGGATATCATTAACTTCATTTTGATACTGCTTCAGAATGTCAAAAAGTGTGTGATATGAGATGGTGTCTATTTCTTTTGATTGCTTGACAACCGTCACAAATCTTGACCATTCTGGTTGAAGTTGTTGAAGAAATTGAACATTCACTTGCATTGTAGTAACTTGCAAGTTGTTCCTTGTCAACTCATTCATCAGTTTATAAAACCGTGAGTAATACGACTCCATTGATTCTCCATCTCGAGAAGTAAACTTCCCAAATTCCCAGAACAGATTGGTCTTTACATCTTGTACGTTCAATGATTCACCCTGTTGTAGCCTTTCAATGGCTATCCACATCTCATTCGCTGTTTTACAAGCATCAACAGTGGAATAGATATCATCTCCAATACCAGTTAAAAGCAAGAAAATTGCTTCTTTTTCAGACAGAAAGTGTTCTTTGTTCTCTGGAGTCATGTTCAATACTGTTTCAATTGTTGTATGTTGTTGTATTGCAGGATTACCTTCCGTTGCAGCAACAGCTTGAACTAGTACAGTAGATGGCACGTAGGGACCAGATAGTATGCTTTTTCTCAGTCCCTCACCATTTGGTTTCGTGTCAATGTACCGTAGAAAACGTGATCTCCATTGTGAATATCTTCCTGGTCCAAGCATTGGTGGACGATCTTTTGAACCAGCTGCCATGATATTGTTGTGCATTTGACTATCTGTTGAGGATGTATTGACTGGAGTAGACATGATGAATGAATGGTTATGAATTATGAAGTGTGAAAGTTGTTGGATCTTAAGTGGATGTGATGTGATTGAAGTTGTGGTCTTGTATGCAATTCACGTTCACGGGATTTTACACGTCTATGATTAAAACCGATAAGTGAATTAACGGGATTTTACAAAATCAATAGACAAACCGTGAATGAATAATCGATTGATGTTAATGTGTGTTTGTTGAATGATTAGTCCTTTTAAGTCCTTTGTTTGTTGTTTGATTTGATGTTTTGTTATGTTTAGACAATGATTATGGTAAGGTCGAATTTTTTTTCGGGAAATTAGGTTTTCAAAACAAGGGTTTTCAATGGACAAAACGCAGTCTTCTTTAGACAAAACGCAGTGAAGAGCCTTAGGCAAAACGCAGTCAAATCTTGAGGCAAAACGCAGTGAGCAAAACGCAACCTTGAGACAAAACGCAATGAGCAAAACGCAAGATCTTCTAGGCAAAACGCAAGATTTGTTGCGATTTGGGCAGCATAACGTTGAGATTTACTTTGATAAAGGGTCTTCAGTAGGCAAAACACAATGACCAAAACGCAATGAGAGCAAAACGCAATGACCAAAACACAGTGAGAGCAAAATGCAATGACCAAAACGCAATCAAGAACACCCTTTCAGTTAGACAAAACGCAGCCAAGAAAAAAAATCATCAACCATTCTTGAAAGCCACAAAATGATGTTAAAACCACCTAGTAATGATGCAAGGGATAGTTCTAAGCCCGAAAGTACAAATCTTTAACACATTTAACCACAAACAAAGATCAAACTTTGATTTTTTCTTGCTTTATTTTCGAACAAAAAAATAAACAAACAAGCCACGAATTTGATCTTGTTTAGCCACAAGAATCATACACAAATCCACTGTAGCTCTGATGCCAATTGTAGGATCCCGATTATCACTTCCACTTCATATAACGAACCACGAATCGATCAAGAAAAGAGAAAGAGAGATGATTTCTAGAGAGAGAAACTAGTGAGAGAGTTGAGAGAGAATTAGAGATATTATTTAGAAATGAAAAAGTTATATTTTTCTCTTTTCCAAGTGGAAAAGATATATATATATACCCCGACACATTAAGTGACGTTCGGGATATTTGACTAGGACCCGGGCTCGGGTTTTGCTTGGGATTAAACCCGAAACATATACAATATTAGATTAACTATCAAGCCCGATTCCCGATACATTTCTATTACAACGTTAACTAATTGATTGACCGAGACTTAATTACATAATGAACGAACTTCATGTTCGACTCAATATTTTGAGGCTAACAAAATACATTGAGACTCCTGTTGAATCACCCATTCCAATATCTCCATCTTCATCAGTAGGATCTTCATCACCAGTTAGGTCAACTTGAAAAGATATTTCTTAGATATTTTGAACAACTAACTTTTCCAAGTGGAAAAGTTCCTTATATACCCCGACACTTAAAAGTGACGCGCGGGCATATTTAACTAGGACCGGGCTGGGTTTTGCTGGGATTAAACCCAAAAAAACATATTCAATATTTGATTATCTTTCGAGCCCGAGTTCTTGATATTATCCTATCACAACATAACTAATTAGAGACCGAAGCTCATCGTAGATTGGGCCGAACTTCCTTGTTCAGACTCAATAAATTGAGGCTAACAATGTTACTTTAAAACAAGCATTAAACGTTAACGTTTATATCAAAACCCTAATTATATGTAATGTATACATATAAAATGAATGTGCAAGCCTTTAAGCATGTGTACAAGTATCATAACACAACATTTGAATATCTTTTCCCTCCTGAATCAAGTTATAACTTTCTAAAGATCAATGTACAAGTCAATAGTGCAAGAAAGTCAAATTAGGTCATTTAAGCTCCTAAACCATGTTTAAACTTTACCACCACTTTAGTACAAGGTACAATCACTTAATACATGATTCCAAAACACTAAACCTAATCCCTAAATCATTTTAAAACATTATCGAAAACCCTAAACCCTAAACAAAACCCTAAAACCCTAATTTCACTTTAAACCTAAAACTAAACCCTAAACCTTAAAATTAAACACTAAAACTTAATTCTAAACCCTAAACCTTAATCCTAAAAATAATCTTAAACCCTAAACTATCCTTAATCCTAAACCTAACTCGATCTAAACACCTAAAAACCCTAAACCGTACCCCAATTTAACCCGATACCCATTTACACCTATTTTTACCTATTTTTAAACCAAGCTACCACTCTAGTACCTCCATGACCTCACCCTTATGTCACCAAGCAGCTTACAAGTACCTCTATCACCTCCCTTTGTCACCAAGAAAAAGAAAGCACCTCCATCACCCTTGTGGTTAGTCATGGCCTTCAAACACACCTCCTCTTCTCCTATCTAGTTCCTAGCTCTCAATACTCATCCTATAGCCTTCAATAGTCATTACCTATGACCCTTGGCTACTACTCCAAACTCTAAACTTGGGCACCAAGGTTTTCGAGTACTATATATAGGCATACATACACATACATTTCATTCACACCTCAAATTTCATCATATACTTAAATGGAGTTCTAACTCAGACCAAGAAGGATCAAACAAAGTCCCTAAGCTCAAAATAGAAACCAAGAATCAAGAAAAAGGAAACCTTGAAGTCGTTACTAGGCGTAGGAACCCGAAAACCCCATTTTGACCCATTTCTAGCTCAAGTAAGCTTAATTCTTGTTCAATAAGCTTATAATCTATATTATAATGTTCAAAATTCTCTTAAGATCATATATGAACTCTTATTTGAAGCTTTGAATCCTCAAACCCATGTGTTTTTTATTAAAACCCTAAAAACAACCCATTTTTATTTTTTAGCTAACGAATTCTTTTTCTAAACTTTTGTTATGTTAGAACACCTTATTTTAGCTTATTCTAATAAGTCATAACCTGCAAATATCATTTGGAATCTTAAAATAAGCTTGCATGGATTTTTGGACTTGTTTTGTAAATATTTTCATGCATAGGGGTATATATCTTAACTTTCTGAAATTTATAACTAAAGGGGCTGAAAATGTCATTATTCTAAAGTTATAACTATAAGGACCTATTTTGCCAAGTTTTAAAGTTAAAGGTTTAAATTATAAAAATATATATTAATATTATAAAACTCGATTTTATTAAAACCCAACACATTTATCGTTATTAATCATAAATCGACGCATTATTTTGAAGAAACTTAAAATCTTATCGTATCACGTTACTAGAAAATTTTATATGAAGAGTTCCATTTGGGTATTTGTTTGGACAAGTTTGCTGGGTTTACGATTTAAAGTGCCCTGGCTCCTCAAACAATACTGCATGGCCTCTGGATTATGATAGCCCGGATAGCAATACAATATTTCCTTAATCTAATAAATCAAAGATATACGTTAAGCTTTATGAAGTTTTAAAACATAAACTATCATACTAAGACTTGACATATCACCCCTGGTTGCGTGACGAAGCCGTTACTTTCACTTGATATACATTTGCCATCAATTAGATTTCCCTATACTGTTAAGGTGAGTTCATAGCCTCACTTTTAAATCTCTTGAATGTTTTCATAAACCTGTGAGGGGGATACATGCTATAAACTATGAATACAAGTGTTTTCTAAATGTATGCTATCCTGATATATTATTGCATCTGTTGTCTAAGTCCCTTTATGCCAAAAGACCCCCACCATCATGGACCATTAATCACTTGCGAGTGAACGTGAATATTGTGAATAGGCCTATTGGGATTGACGAATCCCGTTTGCGTTACCCGGATAGGTAACCAAACGCACTATATTTGAATCTCATATGTATATGACAATTACCTACACCGGGGGCCATTATCTTTATATATATCATTATTGACATATACACTAGTCAGTTTGAGTGCCATGAGCTTAGACGCAATAATACTGTTTTTCATAATAATTGTAATCATTGCAATTATTACACTTATGGGTATATAACAACGTAACCCACTATTATGATGACTTGTATTCACACTATTTATTATAAACCTATGAATTTCACTCAACCATTGTGTTGACTTTTTAGCATGTTTATATCAGGTAACTGAACATCTTATGGCACGGAGTGGCACAGACTTGAAGATGGCTAAACTGTTATCATTCAAACTTTATGTTTTCATATAGATTTTGGGACCTCTGTTTGTAAAAACTCTGATGAAATAATGAATGATAACTTATCTTTTAAAAACGTCTCTTTTGAGTCGTTTTCTATGATTATGACTGTTGTACTATGAAATAATACCCCAGATTAGCTTCCGCTGCTATATGTCAAAAATGGGGGTGTTATACAACGCCTCTTACATATGTTCTATATCCGGAGATACTTACGTGGCATGAAGATAATTATAATGGTATCGTTATACCCCTATAGCCCCCAAGTTTAATGGTGCTATGTTCTATTAGTAGTATTAAACTTACAGACAAAGTATCCAAAAAACATGAATAATTTTAGCACTTACCTCAACAGGCCGTGGCCCGCGTAACACGGATCTTACTAGAAAGGTGGCTCCACCATATGTGATATAACTAACCGTGGTATTGTTTAGTACTACTAATTAGTAGTATTGAATTCATACAAGGATGTTAATTAATACCACTTCATTTATTAACAAATGTATTGTGCGTATGGATATAAAACACAAGGTGCTTGTTTATTTATTATGTCCCGACTTCGGGAATCTAATTCCGTACATCAACAGGAATGTAGTGGATTAAAAGTAATATGAGTTAACTAATAATAGTCATACGTCTATATAAAAGATGGTGTACAACAAATTGTGCATGTTTATGCAAGTAAGCCTTGCCTGCCGTCTTCACATCTCCGCAAGTGCTAATTACATATAGACATACGTGGATTGCATATATCCACAAATGTTTGATTATAATTTGGTATACTAGTCGCTTTATTCTTAATGTTCCATGAAAATGACAGAGGAACGGTCATGTGTAATGACGAAATAAATCTGCGATTTGAGAGCGGTCAAGCTCAGACGGAGCCTAGAAACTGTGCATGCTAACAGTGGTTCCGCAGCGCACATGGTGCTTCTCATTATGAATTAAACTTGCATGTATTTTACATACTCGTAAAATTAAATTAGCCGTAGCCAAAGTTACATTTGATCAAGTTTTATATGTCCATTCCAAAAATGAAATAAGAATTTAAAATATCATTCGATAAACGGACTAAGATTGTGGTATATATGCACGGAGACATTTTTCTTTATTTGTTATGTAAGTAGATTTACTCACACGTGACTTGACTTATTAGTAAAATTAATGTAATATCAGAAGTTACATATACGAACATGTCTTAAAAACCGTAGGGTTCTGCATGGTTTTAGCTTTATAGTTTATGCCAAGAAGTAATGCAAGTTTATGAATTGTGCTTGCAAAATCTTGAAACTTCCGTTGACCGGTGAGCATACGTTGATTTAAAAAATATTGGCAGATTGTTAAACAACCACAACGGTATGGCTACAAGGACGAAAGAGCGGATATCCACTTTGTTGGAAGAAGCTGTAGGAGTGCCATGCGGGCCAGGTGATCGTGGCTCATGATGCTGGGGGCCACTTTGAATTAGTTTTTACGTATTTCATTATGTTCAGTTTAAACTGACCACCAAGGTCTGACGTGCAGAGTGTCAGGAACAAGGACGGAATCAATGACCGCGGATACCAAAAGGAAAATATGTTCCGGACGTCTGAGGAGTTTAGCGGGTAGGACGGAGGGCTATGGAACAGCGGACATCAAAAGGAAAATATGATGGCGAAGCTAGATATGCAAAAAGGATAAATATTGCAAAAATAATATCTGCTAAATATCTTTATTCGACATATATATGTATAGGACGTTTTACAAAATCATGGCTTAATCAAAAAATTATATTGTTTTCTTTTGAAACAATATTCGTTTTATTTTCAAATGAATATCAAATAAGGTTAATACTGACCACTCTCCGTCCATGTCTACGGTCACCACACAACACTTAGCTCCAGTTACACCGCGACATGTTTTTTGGAGGACGGAGCAGACCAGAAATAAGGAGGTCGGGCCGCGACATCCTATAAGGAGGCCGGGCCGCGACATGATTTTTGGAGCGGACCATAAATATAAAGAAGTTGTGTCGCGACGAGCGGACCATAAATATAAAGAAGCCGGGTCGCGACATAATGTTTGGGACGGACCGGAAATATAAGGAAGCTGGGCCGCGACATAATTTTTGGAGCGGACCATAAATATAAAGAAGCCGAGGCCCGCGACCGCGACGCCGAATAAATTATAAAAAGGTCTGCCGGGACATATTATAAGAGTCGGGCCGACCATGACGCAATACATTTTATCACACATTAATATCATGCTAGCTTTTGGATTTATATTTCCATCTGGAAAGTATGGAGTAATGATATGAACTTATATCCAATGAATATTTGTACGGTAGTGTTAAGGGCTGCAATGAAAAAAATATGCAGAGAGCTGCAAGATCTCTATTTAATGTTATGGTCACAGTTTTTCCAATTGCTGGCCGATCACTTTGGTCTGGTCCGCGCTAGTAATTTTTTTTTGAGCGGCGTACATAAACTATGACACAAAGTAGGCCGACCATGACGGAAGTCCGGAGTTCACGTGGCAAAAAATATAAGAGTATTTTAAAATAATCTTTGCAAAATATATGTGATAACTCTTATTTACAAGTATGGGATATTGCAAAAAAAGAAATATATATGGATAAAATTTTTTGTATTAATCTAAAAAATATATTGGTACATATTTGTTACCAATTTAATAAAGATATGTAGCGATCTTTATCAAATTAAAGGAATGATAATAGCGTGTCGGTACCAATGGCGACTTACTGTACCGATAAGCAGGCAGCAGGCGTACAAAACAAGAGTACTTCAAAGTTTACGAATGAAAAACTATATAAAGTTACGAAAACTTCAAAGAATAGACGATGTTATTATATACAAACAGGTTCTTTTATTAAGTGATATTAAATCACATGATGTTTATTGATTTGGTATATCAACGTTTTAACCGCATGGATGGAAGCAATGAGTAAAAATCCAAAAATACGAAGGTTTTAGATGTTTCGACTTTAGATAACCGATTTTTGCTTGTCTCGGTAATATGTTGTATAACACGAATAATAGTATATTCGGTGTCCCACGGTTGCGCCAATTGATGCATAATTTGGTCGGGCCTGAGGTGCCTGACGATATCTGGTCGCGTGCGCCTGACCTCGGACTTGAATAGTGCTCGCAAACAAGAAGTAATCCGGTTAGAAGGGGAACCTGAAGGCCGGGGAGCCCGGGATCCACCCTCCGACGGTCAAGTCAGAATAGTATAAGCATGTTATATAAAGAGGTGATATAGAATAACCTGTCGAAATAGGATGATCCTACCCTGTATATATAGTGTATGGATTAGGGTTACGTAGGATGTGGGCCACCTTTTTATCGGGTTCGGCCCATTGGGTCCGGCCCATTCCGGACTATACGCCAACAACATCCATAGAGTTTTTCTTCTTTGAATCTTAGCACGACTAAAATTAAACTAAAACAACCTATAATACAAAGTGTTACAATAAGGCAATAATTCTGCGAGGCTTGATAAGCGTCTACAAAAGTTAATGACAATTCAAACATGATAAAGGAAAGAAAGAAAAGACAAAAAATAAATAGATGTCGGTATAAAACACTATGTTACAATAATATACAATAAATAAAAATTCATGATGGGTTAAAAAAAGCCAAAATTAATTTAGTGCAAAGTGTTTAGCAGCAGGAAGAACCAAGTAGCCTTTCTCCAGCATACTTGTAAATTTACTAAACTTTGCCTCAAATTTACCGATAATAAGCGCTATATTTGGCGACTTCAAATATGTCAATATTATTTTATCAAAAATAATACAAGAATATTATTATTATATCACAAATTTCAGAAACACCTACTTCAATATAAAAACACATAACATTTTCCAACTCTTTGTGTTTTGTTCGTTGTCCATTCATTTTCATCTCTCTCTATCCCTACCTTCCACTCTTCTCCAATATACCAACTTAATATACAAATTTATACTAATAAAATCATTTATAAATCATACCTTATTAATATTTATATATTTTGATTCCCATCTTGCATTGTTTTTATAACAAGATCTAATATTCCTTTAATCTCAAGTTCTCAACTCACTTTTTTGCTCTTGACATTTTTAGTGTGTGTTGGAAATTGTGTTATTTGATGATGTCATTAAGACAGATCATATATATAGCAAAGTCAATGGTTTGATCTAAGGAGCACTTATAATACCAAGATTTACCTTAAAAGTCTGTGTGTTGTGTCTTTTGAGATTTAAAAGATGATGAGAATGAGAACTAAGACATCAGAGTTGACTTCTGTAAAAAGTGTCAAAGATGGCGGCGCCGGCAAAGAGAAGCTGGAAGTCAGGCCTGGAGGAATGTTGGTTCAGAAAAGGGACCCGGATGAGGAAGTCACCCGGGTCCCTTTGCCAACTATACGGGTTCGGGTCAAATACGGGTCAATATATCATGAAATGATTATTAACTCAACTGCTACATTTGGTAAGTTTTCAAAGTTACTTGCTATACGTGTATTATGTATAAAATGAGTGGTTGAGATCTGTTTATTATTTTTTTGGCACCTATGAAGTGTTTAAATTTATGAATTATGATATATATAGGTGAATTAAAGAAGATGTTAACTGGGCCAACAGGATTACACCATGAAGATCAAAAGCTGATTTATAAAGATAAAGAAAGGTCTTCGAAAACATTTCTTGATGTTGTTGGTGTGAAAGATAAATCGAAAATGGTATTGGTGTTAGACCCTATTAGTCAAGAAAGAAGAATTTTAGAAGCTAGAAAGAATGCGAAAATTGACAAGGCTAATAAACTGATATCGGAAGTTAGCCTGGAGGTCGATAGACTTGTTGGTCAGGTACAATTACTATTCTCTCCGTCTCAAAGTAATTGTCAGTAATTTTTACGGTAGAGTTTTTGAAAAAGGACGTTGTTATCCTTTGATTGATACGTTTAATTTTAACCGGACAAATAATACGATTTAGTTGTTGCTTATGTGAATAGATGGTTAAATTTAAATTGAAAAATGGTCAGGTATCCGCGCTAGAATCGGTTATCTCTAAAGGAGGAAAAGTGGTTGAGAAGACAGTATCAAATTTAGTAGACTTATTTATGATTCAACTACTTAAATTGGATGAGATTAAAATCGATGGAGACGTAGCTAAACAGAAGAAAATGCAGGTTACTTATTGTTCTCAGAACTTTTATTTAAGTTGCTCATTTGCCAACTAAATGTTATGACTAAGTGCATGTGTGATCAAATTCATAGGTAGAAAGGGTCCAAAGATACGTCGAAACTCTCGATGTTTTAAAGGTTAAAAACGCAAAAAATGTATCTAAGAAGCCGCCTTTACAACCTAGACAAAATCAAGAACAACGATACACCAACGGCCACAGTGGTAACCACAATGGCAACGGTTATCCGCGTCAGGAATACCACAATACAAACCACCATGAAAAACATCAATCAGTTGGTAAATATTCACCAATAACGACTACGACTCAACAACAGGAGGCGTCGTCAAGTAAGAAAACATCAGAGGGAGTTGTGGTAACCACTCAATGGGAGACTTTTGATTCGTTGCCGACAATATTTTCGGTCCCACCATCAACATCAACATCAAATTCAACCACCAGCAAATCCATACAGCCTGACTTCAATTGGGATTTGCTCTTAAAGTAGTTTGAAATGTCTATTTCAATGCGTGTCTTGTGTGAAGGTGTGTTTTTTGGATTTTTTTTCCTAGTTGGTCTGGCATTCTTTTCTGTATTTAGAGGTTTTTCTTTTCTGTTTGAATCCTATGTTTTTTGTGTGCCATTTTGTTATTAAATAAAATGATCACTACGATACTAATAATTAGTATCATTTTAATGTTTTACCTCTGTTTTTCGATAGCGATAGCGATTCTAGCAAGCATTTTCTTCTGTAATGGGAAGTGATTTATACACCAGTTAATCGCACACAATTGAGCTCTATGGGAATGTAGATACCGTACGAAGAGGTAAAGAACGCGTGAGGTCAAGGAATAGGTAATCTAGGCCACACTTGTGAGTCCATATAATCAAATCTATGATTGGGATTTCACTATTAGAAAGGAAATGTTTAAATTTCAAGACAAATCCGGGCCAAAAGCTCTAAATTAGCAAGGCAACATTGTTGGACGAATGTTTGGAACATTTATAATCAGATAAACTAAGGTTAAAACTTTTAAGATCTTTCCTGATTAAGTAAGAACTCCCAATTTGGTTGGTATTTCCTTATAAAACTAAACAGAATGACTGATGATCATCATGATCACTGTTTTATGCTTGCTTATAGAAGGGGACAAAAAGAGGCAGATGAATAGAAAAAACATTATAATGAGGTAACTAATCCACCCAAATGATAGAAAAATAAAACCATGCTAAAGGTAGGATTGTGGGGGGCAAAGTGGTAGCATTGGAGTAGTTTAAGCACTTGTCTTATAGTGATGTGTCAAAAAAATATGATTAGTGCACTTACCAAATTTGGAACTCAGCTGTTGAATCTTTTTGCACTTTTAGGGAACTTGGGTGGTATATGTAAGGAACAAAGACTTTGCCTTAGCTTTGCACTGAAGATAGTACAGTATGTCCAATGATAATTGTTCCGAAACTTTAACGTTTCATCACTACAGCGTTGGACCATTTGGAACGCATTCGAGCTTTCGTTTTCTGAGAAATTATCTAATTTGGAAAATTTTACTAAGTTCACCTTTAGTTAAAGTGTATACACTCATATGTGAGGTATACTTGTACATGATTTGGAGGCTTAAAATTGTGATTAATTATGTGCCAAAATAAATGTGTCAATAAGTTATCGGTTTGTGAAGAAGTGAGTCATCATGCTGTCACGAAATGATGCATGCTAATACATAGATTTAGACATATAATTAGGCATACCAGTTAGAGATGTCAATTAATCTTGACTTGTAAAAGCATTGCATTACAAGTGTTAAGTTTTCGACATCTGTGTTGCATATATTGGGATGATGATGAATTTGTAGCTTGATGTAGCAGCACTATGGCTTTTCATGATGGAGGTATACTGACAGATGGTACTCAATAATGGGTTGTTATATGGCATATATAATTCATTTTTGGTCTTTTAGAAGTGGAGGTAGTTGTGGTCCAACTACTCAAAACTTTTACCTATGGTATGGGTATGCATGATAGCTATCAGTGTCTTCTTCATATTTTTGTTCCCAAGTAACTGGACCATTTGCCGAAACTGGTTTCTACAAATTCTATACGAACCATGTGGATGGGCACTTTTACCATTTGTTATGTTAACAATTTGAATTCCAAATGCCAGTATCATGTCCTAGGTGAGAAAAAAATGAAATATTCCTTAATGGGGCGCCATACACCCACTCATAGCATCGAAGTTGTGCAAGTACATATGTCAATGGCCGGGTCTATGACTATCAAGGGGTTCTAGCGGGTGTATAGCGCTTGACTATCTTTATTGGTGCTAGTTAAAAAAAGGCTGTCGAAAGAAATCTAACAAATCGGTTTCTAGAGTGGAACCACAAATCAAGAACAACTCCAACAAGACATCGACAAAAGGTTATGGTCCTTTAATGTCGAGTGACACCAACACACACATTACACTCAATCGTTTATTAAACGTGAGAAAAAAAAGATACAAATAAATTAAAAACTGTTAAAATATAGTCTCAATTTCCAAGTACCAAAACCTCAGGGGCTTATTTGTTATTTGTTGTTTACAGATTAGCTTTGAGAATTTTAGCTCCAAGTTGCATAAATCGTGGAAAGTTGAAGGGGTTGTTTGTGCTTAGCTGATTCTCATCCTTGGCTCGTTTATTAAACGTGAGAAAAAAAAGATACAAATAAATTAAAAACTGTTAAAATATAGTCTCATTTCTAGTAAATAAAACCTCAGGGGCTTATTGTGTATTTGTTGTTTCTCAGATTTAGCTTTGAGAAGGTTTTAGCTCAAGTTGATAAATGCTGGAAAGTTGAAGGGTTGTTTGTGCCTTAGCTTGATTCTCTCCTTGGCGGTGAAGACCTTATAAATACTGGTCAAACCAATATTTTTTTATATCTCTTTTCTCTGCCTCTCTTTATCTCTCGATATATCTCTCTCTCAAAATCTGTAACCCTAATTTCTTAGATCATCTTGATCTTGATCTTGTTTCAGTTTTCTGATTGTTGTAATAGAACTATTATCATTTAGATAATAGATCCACACCTGATTAGCAGTGGTGGATTTTGGTTATTGATTTGGTATTAGCTGATTGAGATCAGTCTTGTATTTTGGTTGATTCAAATTAAGATTTGAGTCTAATAAATTGATCAGATTAAGTTTTTCTTCATGGTATCAAAGTTAGGTTGCTCTGAAATCATTTTCTAAAAAATTAGTATTTCATAAAATTAGGGTTTTTTTTTTAAATTAATCAGTTGTTTGTTCAATCTAATCAATTGTGTTGCTAGATCTGTGAATTAATTTTACAGATCTATAAGTTTTTTGTAAAATTCCTAATTTTGAGAAATTAGGATTTTGATATTATTTGGGGGTTCTTTGTTCTCTGGTGGTTGTTGGTGATTAAGATTGTTTATTCATCAATTCTTGATTAGTCTTGGAAGTTCTGGGTTGTTTCTCTAATTTTGAGTAATTAGGGTTTGTGGATCTTGGTTTTTGGGCTATTGGCTTGTTGCTGTGAATCTGCTATCTCTCTTGACTAAGTAAATCAAGAGAGTAGTCGGTTTGGTTTGGTTATCTTCGCTGCTTATTCTTTGAAAGCTCTGTAACACCCCCCCTCTCTGGTTGTTGGAGGATAGGTAGAGGCACTATTGAGAAGTTTGGTTGGTATTGAGGTTTTATTTTTGTTGTTTATCTATTTTTTGTTGTGTTTGTCTGCCCTTGATCTGCCACCTTGAGTGGTGTGAAAGCCTAAGAACTTTTCTCTTCTTATCTTTTTTAGTTAATCTTCTATGTTGATTAATCATGTCTGTTCATAATTCTGATCAAGGTGATGACTATGTTGAGGATCCTGTCACCTTAATAAGTAAACTAGATATTAGTGACACTCTGCATTTACATCCTAATGATTCTACTGCTCTAACTGTTGTTTCAATAAAACCTAAGAGAACTGAAAATTATCAAGTATGGTCTTGTGCTATGCTTTTGGCATTAGAAGGAAAAAATAAAAGTGGTTTTATTAATGGGTCTTGCAAAAGGTCTAATACAGATGAGGTTCTTGGTAGACAATGGGATAGGGTTAATGCAATCGTTTTGGGGTGGATCTTGAATTCTATTTCTGATGAACTTTTCTTGAGTCAAATTTTTTCTAAAAGGGCTAAACATGTTTGGGAAGAATTAAAAGAAACTTATGATAAAGTAGATGGGTCCATAATATTTGGTTTACATCATCAAATCTATACTCTAAAGCAAAATAGTTCATCTATTGCTGATTATTATTATAAGTTGAATGCCTTGTGGAAACAATTTAATGCTATGGTTGAGTTGCCTAAGTGTGTTTGCAATGCTTCTGAAAGTTTTAAAAAGCATAATCAGTTAATGAAATTAATGCAGTTCTTAATGGGTTTGGATGATTCTTATATGCAAATTAGAAGTTCTATTCTCTCTAAAGAAGTCTTACCTGATGTTAGAAGTGCTTATGCTACCTTACTTCTGGTAGTATTGCTGGTTACTCTCAAAGGAATTAGGCTTCTGCTTTTGTCTCTAATGTGCCCAACAGAAATAATTTTCAAAGAAATAATCAGAACCTGAATAGTAGACCTAGATCTAATAACTTGAACAATAATAGGCAAGGTGGGGGCTCTGGTTTGGTTTGTGAGAACTGTGGGTTTAATGGTCATACTATTAATAGATGTTTTAAAATCATTGGTTATCCTGCTGATTTTGGAAAAAAGAAGCCATGACAAAATTTTAAAGGAAAAAATGTTTCTAATAAGAATTCTGTTGGGACTAGTTCATCTTCTGGGTTTACAGATGAACAAATGGCTACTCTTATCTCTCTTATCAAAGATAATAAAATGGAAAGAATGTTCAGGTTAACATGGCAGGTACTAGGTTTTAATGGAAAAATTATTGATTCAGAGGCAAATCAACATGTGAATTATACTGATGAGGAGTTAGATAATGTTCTTGATATTTCTCATCTTAAAATAAAAGTTGGTCATCCTAATAAGACTGAGGCTTTTATTTCTAAGATTGGAAATCTCAAGCTATCTAATGACTTAATTTTATATGATGTGTTGGTTATACCTGAATATTATGTTACTCTTATTTTTGTTCATAAATTGGTTAAAGAAAATAAGATTATTGTTGCCTTTGATGAGAGCAGATGTTATTTTTTGACCAGGATTTGAATCTGAGAAATGTTCTGGGGACTGGTAACCAATGTGAAGGGTTCTATTACTATAATAGTCAAGGTCTAAGTTAGTACTGGTAGTTAAAACTGTTAGTACTGTTGTTAGTACTGTTGTGTTTCTCTTGTTTTAATTTAGCTTAATTGCATGCTTAATTTGCTTATTTAGATTTAGATTAGCTTATTTGTCTGTCTTAAGCTTATTAGAGCTTATTTGTGCCTTAGTGTAAAAGTTTTTAGTGTTTTGCCTTTGCTAGCTTTGATTCAATTTCCAGCTTATGTTCTTTGTTCAAATTTTATGTGCATTTACTTTCAGTTTTAATTCCCAATCATTCCTTGTTACATTCAAACACCAATCATCAATCGTCTTTCGATTTTCCATTTTAGCCTCGTTGGGACATAACGACCCGGAGTTTCTCTATACTGCTTCCGGTTTTCTTGATTTTGTGGGTCCTGATCCTTGTTATATATTTATAGATGTCTATATTATTTTTATATAATAAGGTGTAAGATCGAACAAACCAGTATACTTGATTAAATCTAAAGATGAGGTTTCACATTTCATAACTGTTTTCTATAACTTGATTAGAAATCAATTTAAAAGAAAAATTACGATGTTTAGAAGTGAAAATGAAACTGAATTTATTAATCAAACTATTAATAAGTTTTGTGCTGATAAAGGGATAGTTCACCAAACATCTTGTGCTTATACTCCACAACAAAATGATATTACTGAGAGGAAACATATGCATCTGTTAAATGTTGCTAGATCCCTTCTGTTTCAGGGGGGATTCCTTTAAAGTTGTGGACTGAGTGTATTCTAACTGCTACTTATCTTATTAATAGACTCCCTTCTTCCGTGCTGAATGGAAAATCTTCTTATGAGATAATTTATAAAAAATCTCCTTCTCTTTCTCACTTAAGAGTTTTTGGCTGTCTGTGTTTTGCTACCATTGTTAATAATAATGACAAGTTTGGTAGTAGATCTGAAAAATATGTTATGATAGGGTATTCTAATTTATAAAGGGATATAAGATATATAGTCTTGATAAGCATCAGTTTATTTTTTTAAGAGATGTTAAGTTTTTTGAAACTATTTTTCCTTTTAAGGATTCTATTACAGGAAAAAATGATACTTCAAATGTTTTTCAAGATATAAATCATGTAAACCTTTTTGATATTAAATACCTTGAGATACCCTATGATGATGAGAGAGTAGACCCTAATCTAAATAGTGACAGAAAGTCACAGAGTGATAGTAGCCACTCTTCTGTGTCTGGTAGAGATGTGAACACTGCTGATTTCTTAAATAATTCTTGGAATGATGCTGATCGCAGTGAAGATATCTTTGCCACACAGAATGAGAAGGTAACCACATTTGAAGATAATATATTTTATGGGGGTAATTTGGATCAAAATCCAAGTACTTAAATTCAGGATACTCAAACTGTAAGAAGGTCTTCAAGGCAAAGTGTGTTTCCTAAAAATTATAATGATTTTGTTGTGGAATCCAAAGTTAAATATGGTCTTGAAAAATATGTTGGTTATTCAAAACTTAGTTCTAAAAACTATTGTTTTGTTACTCAGCTAAATAAAAATAGTAAACCAAAGTCTTTTTATGAAGCCTCTAAGTTTTCTCATTGGACTGATGCTATAGATAATAAAATGGATGCTTTACTTAGGAATGATACTTGGGATATAGTTGATTTACCTAAGGATAGAAAGGCCATAGGAAGTAAATGGATTTTTAAAATTAAGTATAAGTCTAATGGTGAAATTTATACATTTAAGGCTAGATTAGTTGCTCAAGGATTTTGTTAGAAAGAAGGGATTGATTATGCGGAAACCTTTTCTCCTGTTGTTAAAGTGGTAACTATTAGATGCTTGTTAAACATTGTTGTATCTAATTCTTGGCCTGTGTTTCAACTAGATGTTAATAATGCCTTCTTATATGGAGATTTGGCTAAAATTGTATATATGAAACCACTTGAAGGGTATTTCCCTTAAGGAAATAAAGTTTGCAGGCTTAAGAAGTCTTTATATGGCTTAAAACAAGCCCATAGACAATGAAATGCAAAATTTACTTCTGCCTTAATTGAAAATGGATTTAGTTAGAGTAAATCTAATTATTCCTTATATACTAAGTCTGATAAGGATGTTTTTCTTGCTTTGCTTGTTTATGTGGATGATATTATCCTAACTGGTAACAATGTTTCTGAAATTGATAAGTATAAAGTTTTTCTTAAGTCTAAATTCATGATAAAAGACTTAGGAAAACTCAAATACTTTCTAGGTATTGAGGTTATTGATACTCATAATGGTATCTGTCTTAATCAGAGAAAGTATGTGCTTGATCTGTTATCTGATTATGGAATGCTTGCTTGCAAGCCTGCTAAAACTCCTTTGATGTCTAAGCTTGTCATTTTTAATGAAGCTTCTGTTAATGATCCTATTCTTGATAATATTACTGATTATCAGAAGCTTATGAGAAAAATAATTTATCTGACTAATACTAGACCTGATATATCCTATGCTGTGCATTGTTTGAGTCCGTTTATGCATTCATCTTCACGTATAAAACGCAATCTCTTTAACTAAAAGGCAGCTTCCTTCGCAAATAACCAGAGGCGGGAACCGATCGCAATATAGAGATCAAGATCGCTACGAAAAGGCTCGTAGATCACCTTCCCTCGACAGCAATGAACAACACCTAACGCAAATTGGCAGGACGGACAGAAATGAGACTCTCTGACACAGAATAAACCAAGCCCGATAGCCCTGGCGAAACGTTTAGACCTCGCGAAGGAACAGTGCGGAGAAAAATCTCATCAACAAACCATACTTGGATACACACTATATCATATTCAGAGGCCTATCTCACAATGTGGGTCATTAGCCCCATATCTTATACAATTCTAGTTTAAACGATTTACATCCTTGGGTTGGAGAACATGCTTTGTTTTAATCAATGTGACAAGTGAATCGCTTTTATAGAATGGTAAGGCCCAATAAGGGTCCATTAAGATATTTATAAGTCCAAAATACGATCCAAGTCCAAAATCAAGGTCCATTTACATATATAAGTATATACTTATAAGTAGAAAATAATCCGGACCACAATAAGCCCTCCCATTAAGCCACGGCTTAAATAGACTTATTGGGCCGTGAGCCCATATGCTCAAAAATACGTATATTAAGCTTAAAAATAAGCTAGTAAGCTACGTATCGCATTTGGTTACTACCATAAGCCTCAAAAATAGTCCACGAATATACGCAAATCAAAGTAAATAATCAAAATCACATCCCTTGTGATTTTACTTCAAGCCGTGAGCCATAAGCTCAAAATAAGCCAATAAATGCTTAAAAATAAGCCCGCAATAAGCTATACAAGCTATTATCAAAAATAAGCTATCTAGCAACATATATTATTCAACCATCACGACCACAACATCAAAACTACAAAAACCCTCTTTTTCCTTTTTACCATACACGAACCAAACACACCCTTTTTTATTCATTTCGCTTCCAAAAATCGATTTTCACAACGATCAACTTGTACAACTAACATCTATGCATCAAAATAAACCCAAAAGGACAAACGAAATTTAAATTTGAAAACTTACAAGAAAATCTTCAAATTTGTATTTTTCGACACGAACCGGACAACCCAAACGTTGTTTAAATGAATACCCAAATACTCGTATCAACCCGGAATATCACGTTCTCGATCAAAGTTGGAAAATTTATGGTGGATTATTGTTGGTGAGGGCGGACGAACACAAGCACACACACTTAAGTGTGTGTTTTATTTTTTTGATAATGAATGGATAATGAGAGCTAGTGGAAGGAATATAATTGTACACCTTAAGACACATTAGCTAAAATTAAGCCTCCATGTCCCCTCTTGACTACCTTGACCGGATATGGCATCCTAAGGGGTGTCGGGTCTTTCTTTTCGTGTCGGAATCACTTAAATACTCGTAAAACTCAACCGTAAAATTTACCCCAAAGTTAATTAGCATCTTTATTCACTTTAAAAATACTTTTCCATTAACCTAGAGTATTTACACGACATATTTTCACTTTAAACCCTTTCAAAACTCATATGGACATTAACGGACGCGTCAGACTCGTTTTTCGGCATTTCTCAAAATTCACGGATCAAACCACCCGGAATACAAATAACACAATAATACCTTCCAAAAAGGATTATTAATTACAATAAACCACGATTCATCACAATACTCATAAAAATCACCACCGTCAACACGGTACAGAATATGAATAAACTGACAAAAGTCAAATAGTCAAAGGACTATAAATGAAATATTCTATTAACACAAAAAGGGCAAAGGTTACATTGACCTCCTAAGATGGCTTCTTTCTCCTTCAAACTTCTGGGATTTTCCTGGGATTCTAAGAAGGGTTTATGGCTTTGAGAGAGTAGTAGAGATCTTTGTGATGAGATTGATTGATTATGAGCTTTGTTGATGATTGATATATCAAAACACTAGCCAAAACACCCTATTTATACTACTAGAAGGGCCTTGGAGTATTCAATGCTTGCCTTGGGGCCAAAGGGTCATAAGATGCCAGGAAATAGGGGACTAGATCCTTCTTGATCGTTCAAGGGGCTTCAAGATAAAAATGATACATCAGAAGCAAGGGAGCCGCCCAGCTGGAGGTCTCAGCCGGCCGGCTGGGGCTTCGTCCCCGAGTGATTGTCGCTCGATTTCTCGTTTAAGCTCTCCGTTTGAATCGTGCTTGGTCGTGGGTCTTTATACTTTAGTAATACTTCGTATAGGCTCATCCTTGGGACTTAGAAACTCGAATGGTTGGCTCTTGTATTCTCGAAACGCTTCCGATCTTTAACCTTGATTTGGGATTCTTCGTACTCATATAAAACTTGATTTCTTCGCTCTTTTCTTCACTTTTCCTGTACTTGGCTACAAATAACTTACAAACACACTTTGATACAATAAAGTAACAAAACCACAGATAAATAGCCAAATAACTTATACAAAAGTACGGATAACGCTACTAAAAACATACTCAATTTGAGCGTTATCAGTAACTGTATAGCTATATGAGCGGCTCGTGATGCCACTATTAGAATTAGTGATCTAATACGCTATTATTACAATAATACTATTCGAGCTATGCAACAGAAATTAAACACATATAGCATATATAATTAACATAAACAAATAAAAGGAAACGTGTACCTTTTAGCAAATATAAAGCTATCGAGCAACGAAACTTTATTAATCACGTATATGTGATCGTTGAGAAGCACGAAACCTAACCGAGTTACTAAAGCAAGTAATCTTTACGTGTATCCATACTACATGTCTACCAATGCTACTCGAATGCTAATTCACCGACTAACGATAATCAAAAACCAAGTTCTCAATATACTAGAAAGCCAAAGCACAAAATCCCTTACATGGGGGATCTCTTGGATCAGCTAGAGAGGAGAGAAAGAAGAGAATGGGATGAATGAGAATGAAAAATCTCATGGTGTATTTATGGTGAAGGATTAGGGTTAATTAGTTTTGGGAAAAAACTACCTAATCTTGTCACAAACACCACTTCCCCTCTAATCTTGTCACAAAACACACTCAAAATCGGTCTCCTATCCCACTCTAGCTTCCTATTAGGCGGATGGTCCTCTTTATCTTCAGCCGTAAAATTACTTTCCTCCCCCCTCCCTCCCCCCCCCCCCCGCCCCCCCCCCACCAGCCCCCCCCCCCCCCCCCCCCCTCATCTACCCCCCTCCCCCCCCCCCCCATCCCCGCCACCCCCACTAGACTTTGATAATTTTTATATTATTTAATTACTCTATGAGACATTTACATAATAATTAGAGGGCTAACGGTTAATTATTTGTAAAACAAACGAATTACCAACTTCCACCGTTTAATGTCTATAATCACATTATCTAAACACAGACAACATCCAATTCCATCACAGACACGACACATTCTGACAACACGCACAACCTTTCCGTCAGCACACAATCACTGATTCACTACAAAGTTACTTACATAATATATAATACTATACTATATCATACTAGATACTACTATCTACTTATTCACTTATTATTCTCATATATATCTTTATCTATATAATATATATATATATCATATTTATTACTCATATATTACTGAATCGTAGTATCTATCGTTCGTATAAGTTGTGTACACCCAAACAAAACCCCCCCATCATCTTCGGCTTCTCTCCGAATTCATTCCTATTCCATTCAAGCCCCCCATCTTTTTTCCTCCTCCTTCCCCTTCCTCATATCCAGATCTCCATAGCCCCCATACTCAGCCGTTACCATAATACATATCCATATGAGAATGGTAACACATTCCCTTCTAATAATTCTCTTTATATAATCTTATACTCTAAAAATTAAATTCTCACCTCATTCATTGGCCATTGTGAATTCTACTACATACCTAAATCGTTCAACGGCGACCCTGACCTGACATAAAACAAGTCCTTTATCTGCATTCGTCACTATCTCCCTCCCATCATCTCCATTATATATACTAATAGAGTAGTATCTATGTGTATAAGTGTGTGACCCCCATAGGCTCACGTATTCATAGCCGTATAAATATCCGTATGAGATGAGCATTTCTCAACATCTTTATATTTTATCTACCATATTGCCATTGAATCTGTCTAAATGGCGACTGATAAAAAGTATGCACACCAATTTTCCGTTTAAAAAAATGAAATACACTTACCACTATCATTCTTGTTGCCACGTCTTGTAACACTATCACATATCGGTTTTGTCATAACTCCTACATTGACCGTTTCATTTAAGTCAATCGGTTAAAGTGGAGACAAATGAATGACCATAACTTACATGATTCGATCTAACAAAAAAGAATCAACTATTGTCCGTGGAAAAAAGCTTAAAAGCAGTAGCCTTTTTTATTCACAAAGTAACCTACAATTCAGAATCACAGAAATAGCATATGAAATTTGTAGAACACAGTACCATCCTAGACTAAAAATCAGAAACTATAATCACACAAATCAGAAACCGCAACTTCAACTTACACACATCATACAAAATCAAAAACTATAACCACACGCTAGACTATAAATAATATCACAAACCACTTAAAACCACATATTATAGAAAATGTATTAAATCAACATCCATGAACACATATCAGAATATAAAGTTATAAACAAATGCTTATAAAAAAAGGAAAGCTTTGCTCACCGATTACGCAAGTCTTCTCTCAAGTATCTTCTCGTGGTCATTTGCTCCTACATATGAACAAACAATTAGTAGCAAATAACAAATTACAAAACAACGTGTGCATTAATCTATAAACCAAAACCACCACACAAAAAATAACCGGCCAATAAGATCAACAATAACCCATTCAAACAAAAAAAGTTACAAAATGAAAACTTTGCTTACCGAGTATGTAAGTATCAATTCAAATATCTTGTCGATGTTAGTTTCTCCTACATATATGAACTAACAAATATTTGTAAATAATCAAAATTTATACGTGGCATGTAAAATCGTCAAATACAAGAACATATGAAGCCACGTAAGAAACTTTGAAGTATATTATAGAGTGCTTAAGAGTACAGATTATAATAAAGGTACACAATCAACACCCATAAGCACATTTTAGAGTTTAAAGAAACGCTACTTAGATAAAAAAAAAATTGTGCTCACCGACAACATATAAGCATCGTTTCGAGTATCTTGTCGGTGTCACATTCTCCTGCATAAATAAACAAACAAAAATTTAAGCAGAGACTAAAAGGGCACAACACACCACAAAACAATATGCGCAGTAATCTACAAACTTACCACAAAAATACAACAATAAGTTAAAGATATAAACGATTTAACCCAAATGCATATTAGAAACGAAAAGCTTTGATGACCGAGTATGCAAGTATTATCTCAGGTATCCTCTCGGTATCATTTTGTCCTGCATATACAAAAAAAATTAACAACAAATTTCTACCAACAAACAACAACACACCAGCGAGCCACAACCAAAAGACAAAAATACAATAATGAATGACCAAACAACCCACACAAAATGCACACATCAACCCATTACATGAAAAAAAATTGTTTTGTCGACCAAACCTCCATTTTGAACTTACCTGATCTCTTGAAGCCTGAGCTCAAGCCTGGTCCAGCAACAAAATTTACAAAAAAATATTTGATGAAATTTGCAAATTAGAAAACCCACTTACAAAGACCTAAGAAATCAGAAGCCTCGACATTAACTTATAAACATCATAGAAAATTAGAATGCATAACCACATATACCGATTTAAAAGATATCACCAAATGTCTACAACCACAAATTATATCATATATATACATATCATAAAGCTGAAACTACTCACGACTTACACTTACATACAACATATAAAATAACAACTTATCACCACACATCACCCCTTATAATAACAAATTCTATAAATCTATACAGTGAGTAGACATAACCATAGATCAGAATCTAAAAGATACGTGCCAAAAAACTAATCGAAAATGCTCATAACAAACCTTAAACTAATACAAACACCATCCACCAATACAATAATAACATGCAAAGTAAAAAAGAAAAGTAAAAAAATTAACGAAATAATTACCAATCATATGACAATCAAAGTTGCTTAAAACCACTAAACAATCATGACTCCTACTATTTGTTGATGGTATAAACTGAAGATTGATATATCGAAAAGAAAATTGTAGAGGATTAGGGTTTGTGCATGTGTGTGTGTTGTGTGTGTTTAATGAGCCTGATGCTTTGAATAATGAAGAAGAAAGAGTATTGAGTGCACCTACACTAAGAAAGAATATCGATATCACTTCCAGCCATCACATAATTTGTAACGAAACCGAGTCATAGAGACAGTTTCATAGAGGCCAACAAACAGCCCAAGAAGAAAATTGGCCCAACTAACCACATATTGATGCAAAATGCCCTCATTAACTACAAAATGACCCCATTTGATGCCAAATGACATCGTTCGCACGCCTAATGTGTAATAGGTTAATGTTGTGATGATTATTTACTAGGAATCAGGACTTGATGATGATGAGATTCTTGGATAAAATAGCTACGGAATGAGGTAAGTAACTTGGGTTATAACATGTGTTATATATTTTTTATCATATTATGTGTTGTGATTAAACATGTAAAGGGCATAGGAACCTTGACTTATAAAATGGGCATATGCTAGAGAATTTACAATTAGATTTATGAGATTTTAATGAGTGTTAGTTTAATGGGATTAACCTAACTAAGGTATGTATTTGTTTATGTTAATAAGCATTGATGATTGGTTTGTGCTAAGTATGTATGAGTTGTATGGTTTACTCATTTGATATGGTAATAGTATGAATTGATTAATATGGTTATGAAGTGTAAAATTTTTTATAGTGCTAATGAAGCAAGTATGAATAGATAATAGTCATATGGGCTAAACTCGGATTTTTATGATGCTTATGTGATGATGTGTATATGATAACTTGTTATATGCTGGTTACTTACTAAGCGAAAGCTTGCATTTTAGTTGTTGACATTTTTGTAGGTTATGCGGATTATATAAGGTCTTGAATAATGACCGATGGATATGAAGTAGATGGATGGAATGCATCACGTTGGGTGTATGCGACTAGTTATAAATGCCGAGCTTGGACAAGTTAAACCCCCATCAAGTCATCAAATTTTAGTATTTTGAAAATGAAAAGTGTAATTGAGTCTTCTTATGGTATTGAAGTTGTATTTACAAATTATTAAGTATGTCAAAGAGCCTTACATAAATTATGTTGAAAGTGGGTAAAAAGAGGTGTTTAGCAAAACACCCGCATTTTGTTTAGCGCGTTTATGAGGGTCGGTGATACTAAACTTGTGCATATTATTGATATATATGAAGGTTTAAAGTATTCTGGAAGTTTTCATGTTGTGTCGAGTTCGGAAAGCCATTTTCCAAAAAATAATACAAATTTTAGAAGTTGTGCAGGTCATGGGGCCGTGGGTTTTGGGCCGCCGACCATTTGGGATAGAACCCAAACGACCGTTGGTTGGGGCTTTTTGGCCACCGACCATTTGGTCTTCATTTTTTATCATTTTCGAAAAATAATATAAAAACAAACATAACTCCGTGGGAGACGTGTCTCCTATCATTGAAAATTTATTTGAGTCTACTTTCTTATAAAATACTTTCATAAGTAAATTCTAAATAAAATTAGGTAAGAATACTTGATTTGTAAAAGAAGTTAAAAAATTTGTATTTGATTTAGGCATTTCACTTGTTGCAGTTGCTCTTGATTCGTAGTTCCGCTCTAGAAACCCATTTGTTGGATTTATTCCAAAAACTGGTATCGGAGCATTGTTCAAGAAGAACAAATCACACATAATGGATAGATCCGAAACAAGAGAAACAATTAAACCGGGTTTGGTTCGTTGGTTACTACGCAATCATGGGGGATTGACGTTGAGGGTTTGTTAACTGTTGGATTTCTAAGAAATTTAAATCGTATGTTGAAGACACCAAAATCTAGAATCCCACCAGAGGGATCTTGCATGAGAGGTCTAAGGAGGAGATATATTTTATTGACGCTACTGGTCCCGTTGGTATCTTGTTAGTCTTTATCGGTTATTGTTTGGCTATCGTTGTGTAGATTACAAGATTCAGGGTTTGTAGTATTACGAGTCAAGATTAGTTTATAAACAAGGTTCTTGAAGTTTTCTTGCAAGGAGGTGGATCGATTCTCCTAGGCTTATAGGAAATCATTTTCTTTTGTCACAATGTTCTTGGAGTTTTAGTTTTGAGCTTCAAAGGTGACAAGGTTTTGCAAGAGTTTCGACTTCAAGGTTTAGGCTTAAAGAAGGTTAGTTGGTGGAGAAGTTTGATCGATTTGAGAAATGGTGTCATCAAAGGGTTTTCTTTGATCGATTTTGTTCAAGGTTTTTGGTTAAGATTCTTTTATCATCAAGGGTTTTGTCGACTAGTTTGTTACTTAGGTTTCAAGTTTCAGGTTTGGTAGGGTTTAACCGACCAAATATTTACATAAAAGGGTTTTTTTGGTATCTCTCGGGTAATTCTTTTTCTTGTTAGGGTTTTCTATAAGGGTTGAGTCGATTGAAGAGTGAGGAAAAATCAATACTATGAAAGGCTGCACACACGGTACTTGTTAGTCGATTGCGGGTGAGGTTTTTTACTAGGTTCAATCAATTTAACAAGGTTTACGGTATGCCAAAGGTTAAGTTTGACATTATCATGTTTGGTGACATGGTTTACTTTGAGAATTGCTGGTATATGAATACTCTCTAAGTGTCTAGTATAGGCACGAGTTCAATGTAAACGTTGCATGAAGTTGAGTTTGAGGTGGAACCAGAGGAATATCGTAGATTTAAGGTGGAATCTATAGGGAGTTATGATTTGGGTGATGGTTTATAGGTTTTTTCAAAATCAAGATTTAATCACCTATGTGCTTGCACTAGATAAGGAGCAATGGTTAGTATGAGAACCACTCAGGTATAGAGGTGACAGTAATATGGCTGCTTTAGGAGTTGATGCGGTAATAGAAGAAGATGCACATGATTCTTTGATTTTCAGGGATGTAGTTTCTTGTGAGGTAATTTTCAAGTGGATGGTTGTAATGAAAGAAGACATGGATACTCGGTAAGATATTTGTATGCTCGTCAATGGTTTAAAGCGAAGCATTGAAAAGATATTACTGGATTTATACACCAGGTTTGTTCATATATGTATTACTCTACATAGGGCTTACTTGCGTAAGAAAGGCTATGATATGGGTTTCCAAAGGTTTGTTGGATGAAGCAAAGGAAAATATACTTGGTATGAAGATCTACAAGAATCGGAGTGGTAATATTCTAAGGATGTCACGATTTAGGTTTTCCAACGGGATGTCGGTTCAGATATTGTTGAAAGGAATACTCTAAACTGTTGTAAGAGGGTGGTATGTCAGGTAATTATGATGAAGAAAAAAGAGTAAGGGGTCATGTATATATTCAGTTGGAAGTCATGAGTATCAAGTGGTCTGCACGAGACCTGACATAGCATATATGGATGTGGGTATGTTGGATAGGGTTTATCGTGGGTTACAGATGGACGTGTGCATGTTTTTGTAGATTCTGACTACGCCAAGGGTACATCGATCACTGTTATGTGTAGATCAATCACAAGGTACGGGTTTATGATACAGGAATGTGCGATGAGCTCGGAAGCTATATTGCAGCACGTGGTGGCTTTGTTAACTACTGGAGCGGAGTATATGACACTTACTGGATAAATGAAGGAGGATACATGGCTAAAGGGACTCTCTACAAAGTCAGGATTTGAGCTAATAAGGTTAGTAGCGGGTATTGGTACTAGTTCCTTGATGAAGGCGATCCTCAGTTCGAGGTTCCAACATTGGTTGAAGCTGTTGGGTATTGGAGAAAGCTAACTATTTCCACAAAGGTGGAAATTGTTAGAATATTAATGTGTAATAGTTATGATATAACTCTAGGGGGCTAGTTGTAGTTTAGTTCAATTTAAGAAGGTTAGTCATTTATTAGAAAATTTCTTAACCTCTTTAATTCTAGATTCCTTATTAAAAAAGGATTAGGTTTCTGAAGAAAAACTTAATCTGATCAATTTATTAAACCCAAATTTTAATTTAAATCAACCAAAATACAAGACTGATCTCAATCAGCTAATACCAAATCAATAACCAAAATCCACCATTGCTAATCAGGTGTGGATCTATTATCTAAATGATAATAGTTCTATTACAACAATCAGAAAACTGAAGCAAGATCAAGATCAAGATGATCTAAGAAATTTGGGTTACAGATTTTAAGAGAGAGATATATCGAGAGATAAAGAGAGGCACAGAAAAAAGACATCAAAAAATTACTCGTTTGACTAGTATTGATAAGGTCTTGACAGCCAAGGAGAGAATCAAGCTAAGGCACAAACAACCCTTCAACTTTTTTTTAGCATTTATCAACTTAAGCTAAAACCTTCTCAAAGCTAAATCTGAGAAACAACAAAGACACAATAAGCCCTTGAAGTTTTATTTACCAGAATTGAGACTATATTTTAACATCCCCCCTTAGTCTCAACCTGGTAAATATCAACCATACCAAGTTTTTCAACAAAAAAACTTATGTTGCAATGTATCCAACCCCTTGGTCAAGATATCTGCAATTATTTGCAGTATCTACCTTTACAGTTTTAACAACACCTTTTAAAATCTTTTCTCTTACAAAATGCAAGTCTATTTCAAGATGTTTAGTTTTTTCATGAAAAACTAGGTTGGGAGCAATTTTAATTGCTGAGTTACTGTCACAATGAAGAGATAAAGGCAAAAAAAACTTCACATTTTAAATCTTTCAAAAATTTGAAAATCCAAACTACTTCACTGGTGACTAAAGCAAGAGCTCTATACTCTGCTTTAGTAGAAGATTTAGAGAGAGTGTTTTGTTTCTTGCTCTTCCAAGAAACAAGAGAATCGTTCAAGAAAACACAATATCCAGTTACTGATTTTCTTGTGACTACACATTTAGCCGAATCAACATCAGAAAAATCACTTAAAGACATACTAGAATTCTTGATAATATGAATGCCCAGACCTGGACAGCTTTTAAGATATCTCAATATCTTGAAAGCAATCTTAAGATGAGACTTCAAAGGAGAATGCATAAACGGACTCAAACAATGCACATCATAGGATATATCAGGTCTAGTATTAGTCAGATAAATTATTTTTCTCATAAGCTTCTGATAATCAGTAATATTATCAAGAATAGGATCATTAACAGAAGCTTCATTAAAAAATGACAAGCTTAGACATCAAAGGAGTTTTAGCAGGCTTGCAAGCAAGCATTCCATAATCAGATAACAGATCAAGCACATACTTTCTCTGATTAAGACAGATACCATTATGAGTATCAATAACCTCAATACCTAGAAAGTATTTGAGTTTTCCTAAGTCTTTTATCATGAATTTAGACTTAAGAAAAACTTTATACTTATCAATTTCAAAAACATTGTTACCAGTTAGGATAATATCATCCACATAAACAAGCAAAGCAAGAAAAACATCCTTATCAGACTTAGTATATAAGGAATAATCATATTTACTCTGACTAAACCCATTTTCAATTAAGGCAGAAGTCAATTTTGCATTTCATTGTCTATGGGCTTGTTTTAAGCCATATAAAGACTTCTTAAGCCTGCAAACTTTATTTCCTTAAGGGAAATACCCTTCAAGTGGTTTCATATATACAATTTCAGCCAAATCTCCATATAAGAAGGCATTATTAACATCTAGTTGAAACACAGGCCAAGAATTAGATACAGCAATGTTTAACAAGCATCTAATAGTTACCACTTTAACAACAAGAGAAAAGGTTTCCGCATAATCAATCCCTTCTTTCTAACAAAATCCTTGAGCAACTAATCTAGCCTTAAATGTATAAATTTCACCACTAGACTTATACTTAATTTTAAAAATCCATTTACTTCCTATGGCCTTTCTGTCCTTAGGTAAATCAACTATATCCCAAGTATCATTCCTAAGTAAAGCATCCATTTTTATTATCTATAGCATCAGTCCAATGAGAAAACTTAGAGGCTTCATAAAAAGACTTTGGTTTACTATTTTTATTTAGCTGAGTAACAAAACAATAGTTTTCAGAACTAAGTTTTGAATAACCAACATATTTTTCAAGACCATATTTAACTTTGGATTCCACAACAAAATCATTATAATTTTTAGGAAACACACTTTGCCTTGAAGATCTTCTTACAGTTTGAGTATCCTGAATTTAAGTACTTGGATTTTGATCCAAATTACCCTCAGAAAATATATTATCTTCAAGTGTGGTTACCTTCTCATTCTGTGTGGCAAAGATATCTTCACTGCTATCAGCATCATTCCAAGAATTATTTGAGAAATCAGCAGTGTTCACATCTCTACCAGACACAGAAGAGTGGCTACTATCACTCTGTGACTTTCTGTCACTATTTAGGTTAGGGTCTACTCTCTCATCATCATAGGGTATCTCAGGGTATTTAATATCAAAAAAGTTTACATGATTTATATCTTGAAAAACATTTGAAGTATCATTTTTTCCTGTAACAGAATCCTTAAAAGGAAAAATAGTTTCAAAAAACTTAACATCTCTTAAAAAAATAAACTGATGCTTATCAAGACTATATAACCTATATCCCTTTATAAATTAGAATACCCTATCATAACATATTTTTCAGATCTACTACCAAACTTGTTATTATTATTAACAATGGTAGCAAAACACAGACAGCCAAAAACTCTTAAGTGAGAAAGAGAAGGAGATTTTTTATAAATCATCTCATAAGAAGATTTTCCATTCAGCACGGAAGATGGGAGTCTATTAATAAGATAAGTAGCAGTTAGAATACACTCAGTCCACAACTTTAAAGGAATCCCCCCTGAAACAGAAGGGATCTAGCAACATTTAACAGATGCATATGTTTCCTCTCAGCAATATCATTTTGTTGTGGAGTATAAGCACAAGATGTTTGGTGAACTATCCCTTTATCAGCACAAAACTTATTAACAGTTTGATTAATAAATTCAGTTCCATTTTCACTTCTAAACATCATAATTTTTCTTTTAAATTGATTTCTAATCAAGTTATAGAAAACAGTTATGAAATGTGAAACCTCATCTTTAGATTTAATCAAGTATACCCAAACAGCTCTTGTGTAATCATCCATAACAGTCAGAAAATATTTGAACCCTTCAGAACTAGTAACCTTATAAGGCCCCCATAAGTCTAAATGCACAAGATCACCTAAAGATTTTAAAGTATGGTCACTTAAAGGAAAATGTTCTCTAGATTGTTTAGCCCTTTGACATATTTCATATCAAATTGTTTGATCCTTATTATCAAATTGTAAATAATATTTTGATGCATTCAGAACAGGCTATGCAGGATGACCAAGTCTACAGTGCTAATCATGTTGAAACAGAAAATATTTGTATCTAGAAACACTTTGGTTAAATTTAATACCTTGACTATTATAGTAATAGAACCCTTCACATTGGTTACCAGTCCCCAGAACATTTCTCAGATTCAAATCCT
>BQNB010047666.1:23599-42981 GCA_026074375.1 Tanacetum coccineum | reverse complement strand
GTAGATATATAAAACCTTCAAATGACATATATCTCCTCCACTGAACGTATTATTAATAGTTGTGCCTTGTCAAGTACTTTTAGGATAGTAAAACGTTCAAATGACATATAAAGTTACAAAATACTAGTAAAAGTCATCCAAGTGCATATCGTCGTAACCTGTAGACGAGTTTGCTTGCGAGTCATAAAATTCTCGAGTATTCACTTGATTAGAGGACTTTGGATGTGACACACACTTTTGTTGCTGCAGAATAAAGTTAAAACTCAGTAGAAGAAGCAAAAAATGTATCATTGTAAGTAAGAATATATTACCTTAAAACTTGGCAATGGTTCATAACAAGCATTCCTATTATGTCCTATTGAACGACACCTACTACATCTGTTAACTTTTGGCTCCTCTCCTTGTGATCTGATACGAGTTTTGTTTTTTCTCATCCAGGTTAGGGCTTAACCAAAGCAGGTGGTAACACAACTTGCAAGTCATTTGGGGTTACCCACAGCGTTACATCTCGAAGAGGATACACAAGTTGTTGGTATGTCGCTTTTAGTGTTCTTCTTGAAAACCAAGCCTTGGCCCATCGATTATTGTTACTCATGTTGAGAACTTGTTGGAAACACAAAAAGTGTCGGTCACTTCCAAATTGTAATAGTCTTAGCTCGTAGTTTATGTAATGATTAGATTAGTAATCTAGTCCGGCCCAAGACCCATGGGAAGCCCATCATAGCCCATGGGCCGGCCTATAGGAAGTATATAAACCCTCTCCTAGCCTTGGAGAGGGGTTGGTTGTTCCATTTTTTTCATTTCATCTAATAAACATCATCCATTCCATCCATTCTTTCTCTCTCTAACATCACAACCCACATCTCACTCTTGTTTTTGGTTTGATCATAAGATTACATGTTTCTTCAATTGGTATCAGAGCCATGGAGTGGTGTGTTTAGTTTTTTTTGTGTTTGATTTGTGTTCAAAAACCTTTACAAAGAGCAAAATTTTGATCTAAAATTTTTTGGCTTAAAAACCTTAAAGTTTTCATTTTTATTGTTCCTATAGGGTTAGTAACACTAGTTGTACAAGATTTTTTGCGAAAAACATTCAAAAATGTGTCTTTTTGAGTTTTGAAAATTTAAGTTTCGTAGTAGTTGGAACCGAACGAGTACAACCGAACAAGTGAACCGAACAAGAAGAGTCGAACTAGTTGGAACCGAACAAGATACTTTGTGTTGGAACCGAACGAGAAGAACCGAAGTAGATAACCGAACTAGATAACCGAACTAGATTACTATTGTTGGAACCGAACGAGTGTTTCTCCAGTTGCAACCGAACGAGTAATCTAAGTTGGAACCGAACGAGTCGCTTTTGTTGGAATCGAACGAGCATAACCGAACGAGGTTATCTTTGACAACCGAACTAGCAGAACCGAACGAGTTGTTTACTTTGGGAACCGAACTAGCTATTCTTATTTGGGAACCGAACGAGCTATTTTCTTTGAGAACCGAACAAGCAGTGTTTCTAGTTTCAACCGAACAAACAATTTCTTTGGGAATCGAACTAGATTCTTCTATGAGAACCGAACGAGATTATTTTAACTAGAACCATACGAACTTATTCTAATTAAGATCCGAACAAGCTTATTTATAATTAACTTAATCTCATCAATACAAATTACTCAAAATTTTAAATTATACGGTTATTTCTTTGACTTGTAAAATCCCGTGAAACAAACACTTGTTTTCCCGGTTTTGTCTAGAATTGTAAAATCCCGTGTAGTTTCATTTCAAGACTCAACAATCACGTAACCAAACACAATTTCTTTCTACCACCGATCGATCAATTTGTAATCTTTTTGATACCACAATGACGACTCTTGTCGATTTGGTGCTATTAATCATCTTGCAAGACATGGACTTGTCCGAGGTCTCCCTAAGCTCAAGTTTGAAAAGGATCACTTATGTTCTGCATGTGCATTAGGCAAAAGTTCAAAGAAACCCTTCTTGGCCTCTGTTGAAAAGAAACCTTTTGTTTGGCTTTCAATCATTGTGGATGGAGTAACAAGGCTTAAGAATTGTTGAACTGACTCCGCTGAGCATTCAAGCTGATTGTAACATCAAAGCAATAAACATCATTCTCCATGGACTTCAAATAAATTCTATGCTCTTGTGAGTCAACATGTGTTGCTAAAGAACTTTGGGAGAACGTGAGTGCAAGTGTATGATGAATTCGATAAGTTCACTTATCAGAAAGGAAGAGAGCTACATGAGTACTATTAAGGTTCATCCTGTTACTCAATGATATGAACATCTACACCGATGCCATTGGAAAAGTTTTCAGTTAACCCAAGTTCTTAAAACATCTTCCTCAATGAATGGAGCAAATTTGTTACTGTTGTTAAATTGGTCAAGATTGCACATTACAAGTTGATCGCTTATGCTTACCCTGCAACACCTGAAAGACATGCAAATGAAGTAGTTTGATGATGTACACAACTCTGACCCTTTGCTTTAGTTCCATCTCACCAATTAAACTCAGACAGCTTATCAATTCATATACAACACTCACCCAAAGTCTACTATCTCAAATCATGGTTTCATATATCTGTCTTCACAGTTTGATTACCCCTTATCAGACTCAACTAATTCACAACCAATCATAATCAAACCTCTTTTAATTATTATCCTTCATATGAGTACCAATCCACGTTCACATATGTTTATTCTCACAACCATCAATCCGACACAATTAGAATATGCTCCCACAGACCTATCAACTGCAACAACCTGAATTTCCAAACCAGACTACGGTCTAGTTGTTTCATTGTTCCAGAAAGGGGATGATTCTAATTGATGCGATTAATCACATGATGTCGTTTTATCTATTTGTCACATCCCGATATCCTACTACCAACAATCAGCTAAGGACTTCGTCAAACCCTCATCAACAAGCTACATCTATGATGGAAAAGTAACTATTGCAACCTGTTCAGGGGAGACAAACTACTTATGCTATTAGATAGGGAAAATACACACCTAGAGCATGTGAAGTAACACAGGGAAACAACAGACTGTCATTTGTTACAATTGCAAAGAGGAGGGTCATATTACCAAGCAGTGTACTAAGCCAAGAGGAAAAAGGGATGAAACATGGTTTAATGATAAGTGTTGTGAGTTCAAGCGCAAACAGTGGTCTTGCATTACGAGGAAGAAATAGCATTTTTGGCTAGATCAGGACTTCCTGAAGTCAAAACCTCTCAGACTTGTCATCACCACAATGTGTTATAAGCGATGTTCTGATGCTATTGACTCTGATTTGTGATTGAACTCAACTCTGACAAGATTGCTCTTCATGGCGATCTCTCCAGGAATGCTCAGATGCACTCAATGAGTTACACATTCCAGATAATCGGGACCTATGATTATTCATCAAAGTGAGCAGATAATGACGTCTTCTGAAATAGTCTAATGATGTGAGTCAGACAGAACTAAATAACCAGTGATCGTAAAATCATTTCCTTTTTCTCTGTTATTTGATGAACACAACAGGAAACTATCAAATTCTAACTCTTTGCTCCCACAAGATGTCTCGGATCTTATCTATGTCTTTGAAAATTAAATACCCAGTGATGCTTGCACATGTTCTTAATGCTTGACTACCGAGCTTGACATATATAAAGGAGAGGTTAAAGATTTGAAAGAAATGCAAAATGTTGAAAAACAGTTTTTTTAGATCAAAATAACAGTATGCGCGCTGATACGTCCTTAAGGAAACTCTTTTTGAAACAAGTGCAAGAAAGGATTCTTTATGAAAATTAGTTTCTGATCTTAAAATGATTTAAAAATGGAAGAAAACAGAAAATATTGATCGAGAAATTTCTTTAGAAAAGAAAAATTAAGCAACTTGATAATCTCATTTACAAAAGGTCAATCTGCGCAAACTGTTCAATAAGATGACTAAATCCAAATTTGTTATGTCATTCCCGTGAAAAAGCTAATCGGTTTTGAAAAAACCTTTTTATCTGAAGAAAGTTAAGGGGCAAAGCCAAACTGTATGACGGGAATGTCATTTTAAAATGGTTACTGTGTGAATTCCCGATTATGATGAGAACATTAATGCTTTGTAAGGAGTCGTTCAAAATTTGATTTTGAAAGAACAAGATCCAATGTTGTAAACTTTAATAGGAATCATAAACCCATTAATTATTGCGTTTTATTAACGTTACTACAAACTATTTGTTTCGACAATCTAAGTTATATAGTGAACATTGCCTAATTGGAAGCGACTTAGGTCTAACTTTAGACCCATCCTTATTCTTCACAAACCGTCCAAAGTTGAGGTTCTAAAAGAACTTCCTAAAGTAAGTTATGGTGAATACTTGCTTGAAAGAGCTCTAATGCTTATCTTACGGCTTTGATTGGTTGTCAAAGAAAGAAACTACTGCACTAATCTCATGAGGCATGTGGGGGTCTTGAACATTACAAAAGGCTTGTTTTTGTGGTGAAATCATTCCAGTTTATAAAAGAATTAAAAGATATCTTCAATACTTTAATCATTTCTTGGTTGAAGAACTTGTCGATGTACAAAAAGTCTTTATCAAAGGACAGGATGTCGAACAAAATCGCTTGAGAGTCCAGAACTTTCGAAGTTAATTGATATCAAGTTTTGAGTGAAAATGATTGCTCTTGGCACAAGCCATTGATCGTGATATTGTAAAAACTGTTGTGAATTTGTCTGTGAAGAGGTTGTGAAACTGTGGGTGAATGTCAATAGTGTCTCAGAACTCAAGACTGAGCTTCTCTACAAAAGGATTTTGTTGATAAGAAAACTTACTAAAACTTTGTAAGAGTTTTACGACTCTTAAAAAACCATTGCATCACTTTGGAGCGATTATCACTTAAACCAAGAAATTTTTCAACAAGAAAACATTGTTTTAAATCAAAATGCTCTAATTTTATCAGTTGTTTGAATTAAGTGATTGAGAGCTCAGCCTCAAGCGAAAGGACACAGTCATTGTCAAGTGAATGAGCAATTAGTCTTAAAGGAAATGTGGATGTGTAAGTAAAAATGGACATGGATAAAATTGAGATTTTAACATTGAATTGGACATAGAGTGACAAAATTGTTGCTTGTGAATGAGATTTGAAACTAGAACTTATAAGCAATATTTATGGACTCGATTAAACCTAAATTCTTGTACATTCAAATGAACAATGTGATGCGTTAATCCAACAAGTATATAAAGTTGGGATAATTTTTGAGTTTACATGCAAATTCAGGAACAGGTTTGGTTCACTAGCAGCCCTAAAAATGAGTGAAGAAAACTTAAAGGAAAATGCTGTAGATAAAGGAGGCTATTGAGACTCACTCTGTTGATCCAAGGTATCTAAGGTGACTTTGAACAATCACGCCCCAAATGTTAATAAAAGGACTGTCCACTCCTCCTTTATAAATCACACTCAGGAGAAGCTTGGTTCCTTAGGGTTTTAGTCGTAAATGTAAAATGCTTCATTATCCTCCGATTCACTTTTGTGTCTGCTATAGGTATCCCAAGTCATTCAGGATTTACTTCATATTAAGTCGATCTTGCCTTAGCATCAACAATTGTGGTCCTTAAATAGTGAGGTCTCACCGAGGAAAAAGGACAAGATGTTAGTTGCGTATCAATCACATCTACAAAATAAATCACAAAACTACATCGAATCTCGAACATGTTTCTAAATGGTGTGTTAATTCTATAAGGTAAGACTTTTTTTTCTTGTGCTAGGGTAGGGTTGGATCACAGCCTTCAGGCAATACCAGGAATGATAGGATTCAGAAAACACCAAGTAGTAATTCGGCAAACACCAAGTAGTAAATCTAGTTTGAATAAAAGGAATGGTACTGTTAAAGTTAATGGATCTGCGTCTGTGCAGAATTCAGAAACAGATAATTCTGATTATGTATGTAATTAACGTGATGGATTGCATTGTCTTTTTGTTTAATTGTGTGTTTCTAATTCTATGAATGATGTGAAATTTAATGCTAAACCTAAGAAGAGTAAATCTAAGAAGAGTAAATCTAAGAAAGATATTTGGAAACCAACAGGAAAGTGTTTCACAAAGTTAGGATATATTTGGAGACCTCCGGTGGACCTTATTATTGTAGGAAATGCGTGCCTTTAACTGGATTACTACTATTAATTGATAGTGCCTTCGAGAAAAACCAATTGTTCTAAATCATGAATCACCCAAACCTTTGGCTTAAATTGGTTTACTCATGGAAAATCAGGGAAGATTAAGATTTACTGAGTTCCGTTAAGCAAAAACTTAAGGTTATTAAACCCAATGTCTACTAACAAACAGGAACAAGTCTATCCCGGGGATCCACAAAACCAAGATTCCATATACTTCTCTTAATGAATGAGGTTGTCCAAATCGTCCCTGGTTTTGGACTCGGTGCTCAAAGGCATGACCCGGAGATCGCTCTCAGATACCAATCTTCATCAGTAAATTCTTGGGTATAGTCAAATGTGAATTGATCATGTTGCAAGATAATGGGTTATGCGCGACTATCAGATTGGAATGTTACTATTTCAAAGGTTGATTATGTTGAAGGACTTAGGCATAATCTATTTTCGGTGGGCTTACTTCTGTGATTAAATCTAGAAGTGGCTTTTCGTCAACACACATGCTTCAGTCACAATCTAGAAGGTGTTTGATTTCTTGTGGGGATCTCGGGGGATAAACTTTATACACTAATTACTTGGAATATGATGCTCTCTACTATTTGTCTATTGTCAAAGGAGTCCTAAAACCAAGTCTTAGGGTTATGGCATCGTGTCTATCTATTGAACTTTGGTGTTATTAATATCTTGAAGACATGGAATTGTACGAGTGCTCCCTTAAGCTCATGTTTGAAAGGATCACTTATGTTCTGCATTGTGCATTAGACAAAATCAAAGAAACCTCACAAACCCAAATCTGAGTGACACCAATCAAGAAAAACTTTATCTGTTGCATATGGATGTTGGAACTGAGTTTGTTAATCAGACATTGCGTGAATATTATGAGAAGGTTGGCATCTCTCATGAAACATCAGTTGCACGCAATCCACAGCAAAATGGTCTTGTTAAAAGACGAAATCGTACGCTAATTAAAGCAGCCCGCACTATGTTAATTTATGCAAAAGCTCCTTTATTTCTATGGGCCGAAGCGGTTGCCACAGCCTGTTATACCCAAAATCGTTCCATGATACGTCGTCGTCACGGTAAAACACCATACGAGCTTTTACACGACAAACCTCCCAGTCTATCGTATCTTCATGTGTTTGCTGCACTCTACTACCCAACGAATGATAGCGAGAATTTGGGCAAGTTACAACCGAAGGTTGGCATTGGTATTTTCATTGGCTATGCACCTACGAAGAAAGCATTCCGGATTTACAACAGACGTACCAGACGAATAATTGAAACCATTCATGTTGACTTTGATGAGCTGACCGCGATGGCTTCTGAACATAGCAGTTCAGGACCCGCATTTCATGATATGACTCCTGTTACAATCAGTTCAGGACTCGTGCCAAACCCTCCTCCTTCAACACCATTTGTACCACCTTTGAGATCTGAATGGGATCTGTTGTTTCAAACAATGTTTGATGATTCACTTAATCCCCCACCTTATGTTGATTTACAAGCACCAGAAGTCATTGCTCCTATTCCTGAAGTAGTCGCACTTGAACATGCTGTATCAACTGGCTCACCTTCCTCAACTATAGTTGATCAAGATGCACCATCACCAAGTAACTCTCAGACAACACAAGAAACTCAAACTCCTATTATTTCTCATGAAGTTGAAGAAGATAATCATGATATTGAAGTCGCACATATGGGTAATGATCTGTACCTTGGTATTCCATTTCCAGAAGTTACTTCTGATCAATCCTCATCATCGGATGTTATTCATACAATTGTGCCTCCCGATCACCAAGTTTCTGAACACAATAGCAAATGGACTAAGGATCACCCACTTGAGAATATAATCGGTGCTCTCGACAGACCAGTTTCCACACGACTACAACTCCATGAACAAGCCTTATTCTGCTACTATGATGCCTTTCTCACATCAGTCGAACCTAAGAACTACAAAGACGCATTAACTCAAGCATGTTGGATTGAAGCTATGCAAGAGGAACTTCATGAATTTGAACGTCTTGAAGTTTGGGAACTTGTTCCTCCTCCTGATAAAGCATTTGTCATCACTCTTAAGTGGATCTATAAGGTTAAGCTTGATGAGTTAGGAGGTATTCTGAAAAACAAGGCTCGGTTGGTCGCTCGTGGTTATCGTCAAGAAGAGGGAATCGATTTTGAAGAGTCCTTCGCTCCGGTTGCAAGATTAGAGGCTATACGAATTTTTCTAGCGTTTGCTGCTCATATGAACATGGTCATCTATCAAATGGATGTGAAGACTGCGTTTCTGAATGGTAATCTGCGGGAAGAGGTTTATGTTAGCCAACCGGACGGATTTGTGGATCCAGACAAACCTAACTACGTGTACAAGCTTAAGAAAGCTCTTTATGGGTTGAAACAAGCTCCACGCGCGTGGTATGATATGTTGTCTTCATTCCTGATATCCAATGACTTCTCAAAAGGCTCAGTGGATCCTACTCTGTTCATCCGTAGAGAAGGCAAGGAACTACTACTGGTACAAATATATGTCGATGACATTATCTTTGCTGCATCTACTCCTGAACTTTGTGATCTATTCGCTAAAATCATGTGTTCAAAATTCAAGATGTCGATGATGGGTAAAATCTCATTTTTCTTAGGACTACAGATTTCTCAAAGTCCCAGAGGCATCTTCATAAACCAATCTAAATATGCTCTTGAATCACTAAAGAAATATGGCTTTGAATCTTGTGACCCAGTGGATACTCCCATGGTGGAGAAATCCAAACTGGATGAGGATAAAGAAGGGAAAGCTGTAGATCCGTCACACTATCGTGGTATGATTGGCACCCTCCTTTATCTTACAGCCAGTAGACCTGACCTACAATTTGCTATATGCATGTGTGCCCGGTATCAGGCTCGGCCTACCGAAAAGCACTTAAATGCGGTAAAAAGGATCTTTCGGTATCTAAAAGGAACCGTACATCGGGGACTTTGGTATCCGAAGGATTCTTCCATTGCACTAACAGCATTTGCAGATGCGGATCATGCTGGTTGTCAAGATACACGCCGTAGCACATCTGGTAGTATACAACTTTTGGGTGATAGACTTGTGAGCTGGTCGTCTAAAAGGCAGAAAAGCGCTGCGATATCCAGTACGGAAGCTGAATATATTGCTTTGTCCGGTTGTTGTGCTCAAGTCCTTTGGATGAGATCACAACTTACCGACTATGGCTTTGGATTCAATAAAATTCCAATGTACTGTGATAACAAAAGCGCTATTGCCTTATGCTGCAACAACGTTCAACATTCCAGATCCAAGCATATAGACATCAGATTTCACTTCATCAAGGAGCATGTTGAAAATGGTGTGATCGAACTTTACTTTGTCAATACGGAGTATCAATTGGCGGACATCTTCACTAAAGCTCTTGGCCGAGAAAGAATTGAATTTCTAATCAACAAGCTGGGTATGCGAAGTTTTACGCCGGAGACTCTGAAAAAGTTGGCAGATGACGTTGACGAATAGTGGTGGTACCTATTCGAATATCCTTTGTATCATATGTATATAATATAACTCAGAAAAACCAAAAATATTTTCTTTTTATATAAATTTTTCAAAAACAAAATACAAAATTAAAAAATGAGAAAAATACAAAAAGAAGTTTTCAAATGGCATGTCTTCTGAAAATCGATAACATTTACGGTCTTAGAAATGTCATTCAACAATGATACGAGCCTGTAAATGAAGTTCGAGCAGAAGTTTCTAATGTTTTCAAAACATGCCATATGGCTTGCTATTATTTCAGATAGTAACCCGCTTTTCACCTTGAGGAAAACATGTCGTCTAAAAGACAGTTGTTCCTAACAACGGGAATTTATTCTCGGGCATGGTCTACTCTATGACCATGCAAAGGCTTGTGATTACTTTGCATCACAACCCGTGCTTTCTATGTTTCCATAAGTGTACGTGTCAGTGCGCTTATGTGTTAAAATAAGAGAAATCTTATTTTTATTTGTAAAAAGTTGTCTTCATAATGAATCAGTGTTTTCAGTAATCACAAAAAGATTTTCAAAGACAATTCGACCACTCAAACAATGACAACAGCTCTTTAAATAGAAAACGGGTCATTATTTGATTGGTAAACAGTTGTCTTAACAATGAATCAGTGTTTTCAGTAATCACAAAAAGATTTTCAAAGACAATTCGACCACTCACTCAATGACAACAACTCTTTAAATAGAAAACGGGTCATTATTTGAGGGGGAGAATGCGTCATCAAATAATCTTTTAAAAGGTCTTTCAAAATAAGTCACGGAATAAACGGATAAAGTTTCTAGTAATGACGGATCACAATTTAAGGGGTGTTAATAGATTTTACTACACGAGCTTAAGATGTCATTTGTTTCAAACTTTATGGACTTATTTGCAATTTAAGACTTAGTTGATTCTCACGGAATAGATTTAAGCTTATCAATTCTTTGAACACAATCTCAAGTATATTTGCGTATTAGGTTTTGCTGATTCCGATGTATCAAAACTAGCAAGGGGAAGGAATAGATATACAAGAAAGATAATAAGTTCACGTGATAGAATTCATACCCTATTCTCATTTTAGGTCATTCCGGGAAGACAAATGTCATAACCGCAGAGAAAATCATAGTTTAACTTGTTACTTTCGGGTGCACTATTTTAACTACATGAGGGTAGAGATATCTTGTGATTTTAAGTATGCATCATTTAACATACTAAGGGGAAGTGTTGTAAGAAGATTTATTCTAAGCTTGAGAAGATTGGTTATTGAGTCAATTAATGCTTCCTTTAAAGGTCAATCCCTAAGCTTATTCTTAAAAGAAGTAGAAATATTTGATAAAAGAGGTACACATAGGTATGATGTTTCCTTAAGTTAGTCAGTATTCTGCAGAAAGAAATGAGTACATTTAGGACTTAATTGACTTAGGTGTTTCCATTTCGACTACTTAGAGGGAATAATTGTGATATCCGGGACTTAGTTGACTTTGGTGTTACAATTTATATCATCGCTATCCTGAAGAGAGAAATGCGCTCATCCGCGGTATCAAATTCTTGAAAGGGTTTATTGTGTACTTCGGATATCTGGGCTTTATACATTAAGACTGCTTGATGCGGCTTGCAAGAAAGTTCTGAATCTACTCAAGAAAGGATTGCTGGTTTAGGGGGAAGCTAAGACAACATCAACACCGACATCACCAACCACACAAGCTCAAGTTACATATGTATCTGAATCTGTTTCATACTCAAAGTTTGAAGCAAAGACTTTCGTAACTTGGAAAGAAAGTTGAAGCAATACTGAAGAGTGCTTGGACAGAGAAAGATCAGATTGACAACTTCTTGAAAGAAAGAAGGTTAATGAGGAGCTTAGAAAGTTCGTTGGTGGGAGATTGTACGAAGGAGACCTACGGCTGCGACAAAAGAACCATATGATTCTATCATATGATGTTCTCATCATTCAGGTCAAACCTCGTACATAATAATCTTGTGAATATGTTAATAACTAGTGTAGATTTTTTGGTGAAAAATAAGATGTGCTCGAGTACAAATTTTACAAGAATTTCTTAGTAAATTCAAAATCTTTCAAATAATTGTACTCGACACCATCTTATAAACCCTCAAAAGTTGAGGGGGAGCAATAATATGTTCCATTCTGCTAGAATACATCATTTTGTCCCCGAACGGTTAATCAATTGATATCCAAAATATCAAGGGATTAACATTTTGGATAAGGGGAGAAAATGTGATTAACCTGGACTTAATGTATATTGACAGAAGTAATCAATTAAAATGGACTCGATGCACTCCACACTTAGCATGTACTACGATTACGATGCACATGTTAAGGGGGAGCTTTTAGTAAGGATTAAAAAACATTCAAAGTGTAAACCTTTTGATATTTATATCAAACACTTTGAATGAATTTTTCAATGTTTTTGGTGTGTAATGGTGATGGAATACCCTAAAAGACCGACCATGTACTTAATTTTATGGAGTTATAAGGTGGTTAGGTATAGGTATTCAAATCCCATGATCCAGCCAGAACCGGAGGGATCTACCCAGGGATATCCACTAGTTAGTGTAGAAGTCCTTAGGTATGATTAAAAAGGAGAAAAAGTGAGAATCGGGAATAATGCCGACTGAGATGGAGCTAACACTGGAACAAACCCAACAAGGTGTTAGTTATGAAGTCTCGGTAAGCATTGAAGGGGTTGAAGAATGAAAAAGAAATGTAAGGATAAAGGGTGAAAAGAAAGAAGCCCTCCATACACTTAGGCAGAAACCGGGTCAATACATATGCTGTCAGAAACACTTAGGTGTTGTCTGACATTGAAGACAGTCATGGACCCAGTGACGCTATGCACAAACCCCTCCCAGCCACTCAAAGTCGGAAAGACTTTGTTTCAAAACTCACGGAGATACACTCATTTCTATTGACTTTCTCACTCCGAGTTAGTTGATATTGAAAAGGTGGCACTCAGCTCCAGCCTCCGATCACTAAAATTAAAAGTGCACTATTGAGTCTAGAGCCAAAAGAGATCATCCATTAATCTCATTAGGACACTTGTCATAATTTAGCTTGTTATCTCACACAATGTGAATATCAAGTAATATCATTAGAGTCCTACGCAAGATCCTTGTGATTTTGCCAGAACATCCGAGTGATACTTAGGTATTCACAATGAAGATGGAAATCCTGCTTGAGCCAACATCAAACAAGCTCATGGTAGGTGACTTGTGCGATTCTTATGAATCAAGCTTGTGACAACTGGAAAGCAACAATGGTGCGATTCTTTATGAATCAAACTTGTTCCAGGTTATGGATCAACGGTTAAAGAATTTTGAATTGCTTAAAACTCTCGATGTGTCACAAAACCACTTTAGCAAGTGACACGTCGATTGATTTTCAAATCGATTTTCTATATCAATCGGTGAGATAGTAACTCACTGATTCACTCTTATCGTGCTGTCTGCTTTGAGACGTTCCGATAATGAGAACATGCTGAGTACGATGAATCTAATACTTATGTGTTAGAAAGATTCAATACTACAGCTGGAAATCCTGTCAAGAAGATTCTTCTTAAATTGAATCTATCTGATCACAGGTCGATCCTCACGGATTTAAAGGTTTCTCCAACCAAACCTGGGCGAATGACAAAGCCATATTCGTCCCCCCGCTTTATTGCTAACTGTTTTATGCAGGCTATTTAAAGATGGGGGTGGAGGTTCCTGGTTCTAGCTGACTCACAAGATCCATAGCCACATACTCATACCCGATAGACAAACATAAGGACTTCATGAAAGGCTCAAATACAAATTTCAAGACTTCCGCTACTTTGATATTGAATGTCTTTCTTGAAGTGACGAAGTATTATAGTTAACGAATCTCAAGAAAGACGCAACATTAAAGTTTTTCAAGTCAACAAATCATGAAAGGTATGAGCATGTCGGTCCAGAAGTCACAAGTCCACAAGATGGCAAAATTACAAGATGGCGAAGAGATTATGCTTGGTTGATGATCTCAAGCTGCTCAAGATCACAATATCAAATACAAGTTCAAGGAACAAGCTCAATCCAGAAGTCAATGATCACTACAACATGCTCACAAGAGAAAATCAAGAGTACGAGCTGAAGACTACGGAAGAAGCATAGTATGCTAGACTTAAAGTTTTGTAAAATGGAGTGACCTCCCTTAGGGGGAGATTGTTGGAAACACAAAAAGTGTCGGTCACTTCCAAGTTGTAATAGTCTTAGCTCGTAGTTAGTGTAATGATTAGATTAGTAATCTAGTCCGGCCCAAGGCCCATGGGAAGCCCATCATAGCCCATGGGCCGGCCATCATGTAACTATATAAGCCCTCTCCTAGCCTTGGAGAGGGGTTGGTTGTTTCATTTCTTCCATATTTTTCCACATAGTAATAATATCATCCATTCCATCACTTTCTCTCTCTAAACATCACAACCCACATCTCTCTCTCTTGTTCTTGGCTTAGATTATAAGATTACATGTTTCTTCAATATAAATGAAAAATATAAATGAATTACTTTGTTGAAATCACTTTTTAATTAAATCATATGAAATTTTATCCGTTTGAAGTATTGCACAAGTGTTCTTATCATAAATATAGGGGGAAGCAAGTTCTCCCAAGACTATTCTAAAAAAAGAGAGAAAAAAGAAGTTTGAATGTCTGAATATCACCTAAACAAAGAAGTTTGATGGAATAACGGATAAGATGGATTATTATTTAATTATAAGCTCTTTTCAACAAAACAAACCTGAAACATACTAGTATGTAACCACTTTTGAAGATAATGTCCGGTGCTTACGCCATGTTGGTGGAGTTTAGTTTCTAGTACAAGCTTATGGTAATTTGTACATTTCATGACTGTGCGTTTGAGTGACTTCCTTTTATTACCCATTTCACTAAATTGAGTGTGAGTGGATTAAAAAAAACTTATCCGAAATTTTGTGAGTTGCTTTATCGTGTTATCTATGCTTATGATTTCTAATCTGATGAAACAAAATTCTTTCGATTTGATTGCTTGAGGGCAAGAAATAAGCTAAGTATGGGGGGAGGTTTGATAAAGCTCTAAATATACATAAAATATACCTTAGAAATGCGAGAAATATATGTGCTAACGCAATAAATATTACAAGAATTTGTCGTTTGTTATGTAAATATTGTTTCAGGACTAAAAGTGGAAGGAAGGACTTAACGTGCAAGAAATTTAGTTATTTAAAACTAATAATCATCAAAAAATGATCTGGAAATGGACTATTATATTAAAGGCACAAGTGCATCGGTTTTATTGTCAAGTGCGGCGCACTTGTCAGCGTGTTTAATGCAAGTCATTTATTAGGGATGTGCGGCGCACTTTCTTTGTCAGTTACTAAAATGCCATCAATGATGCAACTTTTGAGTTGCCCAATCATCACTATAAATAGAGCTCGATTTGGAGGAGAAAGAGGACACACAACAACATCAACCATTTCATAAAATACATTCAATCTTTTTCCAAGAGTTGGAGTAAGTTCTTAGGAAGATTTGAAGGGTAAACCCTTCATCTTCATCTTCATCTTTTCCAGGATAGAAGAGCAAGAAAAGTTTTGTAATTTCAGAAGTTGGAGGTGCTAGACATCAGTTGTATCTTTGTTCTAAGAAGAAATTGTTATATTGGATCTTTTGCTCTTGAAATTTAGAAAAGAAACATGTTTCCATCTTTTTATGATATGAATTTTGGATCTATTCTACTTGTTAAATGTGTTGCTATTATGACTGTTGAGTAGTTTAACATGTTTGGTTAGGAACTATTTCGATATAATGGATCAAACTTAACTATTTGAGTGAACTTTTGATATGAATAATATGAGATTGATGTTCTTAGACTTGGATCCTTTAATCTTCGTTTGATCGCCATTCATTACGGATATAGGTCAAAAGACTCCGAATTAAATGGGTGATTTCCGAGTTGTTTGTCTATGACAACTAGACCTTAGCCTTGTGAGAATTGGCTAAGGAAACGAAAATTAACCCAAGTACGAAAAGGTTTAACGCCAAACCACATGTCTAACGAACTTGGTTTAGCAAGCTTATAGCACTCATCATCAAACACGGATTACACTTAAAGTATTTTCATAATTAAAAATAAAGGCCGAAAGGGTTTTGTATTATGAATAATAGACAATCTTTTTAAGCAACTAAACACTCTTAAATCGATTATAACTACATTCATGAATCATTCCTCTATTAAATAATAATCTATTATATTTCTTGTTCCTTGACCAAACATCTCTTTTAATTCAATTAAACCATTATCTTTAGAACCGTGACAATCTATAAGATAATCCTTTTTCATGATATTATCGACTTTATCTTAGAATTGCCAATCTCATGTGGAACGACCTGACTTACCAACAATACTATATTACAAATGAGGGTTATACTTTACCCGTGTGTTTCCACATCACTTTCCCCCAAAACAACATCCATATCTTGAGCAAATTCTAAAACTTTAATGTAGCTTGAGTGATCTTCTAACTTTGACATTCAAATTGAACAACGGAATTTTGTAGAAGAATCATCTAATACCTGAGGTACACACTTTATCCACTTTTAATGAAGTTGAAACGTAGCACTAAAATCAATTAAGACCTGGAAATGCACTTTTCTTCCTCCAGGATAGTGCGGAAGTGAATTGCTACCCAAAGTCAACTAAGTCTCGAGTGTGAGCAATTTATCCCTTTAAGGAATCATCTTTCACATGTGTACATCTTACATAAACCATACTAAGTAAAGTAGTATAAACTACTTCCCCCTGGAAGTTGACCTGATTACATCAAAGTATCAAAGTACACGTATTGCCCCATGATGGTTTCGAACTCTCGGAAGCATCATTGACGTGTACGCACATATACTCGAGAAGTTCTTGTTTTAAGCAAACATCTTGAAAAGTTATGAATGACATTGAAGAACTTTGAAAGATTTTACTTAGACTGTGAAGTGCCATTGACGTTCTGTAGCTTCAAATATCCCGTGAGAATTGTTGAGTTTATCTCAACCTTTAAACTCTCTGGCTAACTTACCAACCTCTTATTCTGTCGGCTATTGTTGTGACCAGTTAGTGAAGTAGACCCGATATACCAAACTTGAAAATGAAGTAAAATCCTCCAAATTTGTTACTTAAGCTTGCACTATTATTGATTGAAGAACGGTGCAGAAGAAAGCCTCTAAGTACCCTATACCCAACATCAAAAGTATAAAAAGTACAACACCTCTTGAAACTATCCACATCTGCATCTGCGTGTGACACTTAGTACAACAACGTAACTCCTTTAAGTGATAGCTATAACCCGTGAGTACTACAATGTAACTCCTTACATCGGGTATAACTAGATAATTCAAGTCTCAATTACAAACCGTATACGTTTAAGCAAGTCATCAATCGATAGATTGGGTTTGAAGAAAAGGGGTAGAAAGTAGAAGGAAGTCTCGATGATGAAATAAGTAGTCGCCTTCGTGAAACTCACTTCAATCTCAAATAAGGGATACCAAATCAACTCCATGATCACATGACATTAAAATCCAAATTCCATAGCCTTTTTAATGTTTTAGTGAATCTTAATGATCGTTTTAGCATTAAGTGTTGTGTTTGCTTTGGTGTTGTGGAAGGTGTTTAAGTTTGGTTCTTGGCGAAAATAGGTGAAAATTGCCTTAAACTCAAATTCGGTGAAATTACCAAAAATGGTTAAATTTCGGTAAAAAGTACCGAAAATGGTTCAATTTCGGTGAACAGTACCGAAAATGGTTTATTTTTGGTGAACAGTACCGAAATGGTATAAATTATCGGCTTTAACGTATAAATCGCCGTCTAGAATAACGTATAAATCGCCGTCTAAAATAATGTATAAATAGCCGTCTAGAATAGCGTATAAATTGCCGTTTAGAATAACGTACAAATCGCCGTCTTCAAGCGTATATATCGCCGTCTTCAAGCGTATGAACCGCCGTCTTCAAATTTTCCAGAAATACAACTTTTGAATCACTTAAAATACACACTTTTTGATGTTTTTGGATGATTTCTTTGGTATAACCAAGTATCCCAAGGCAAGATCTACCATAAAAACACAAAGTTTATGCATTTTAACACAAAATTTTCTAGATCAAGATTTTAGGTAAAAAGCTTAAAAAAGAACCATAGATCTTTTGAAATAAGCTTAGAAAAACCACAAACCCTTTGTACAAATGAGCTAGAAACATTATAGAGAAGAAAGTTTCAAGCTTTTGCACAAAATAGACACCAACCAACCAAACCTACGGGTTTTGGCTTAAAAATAAGCCACGAAAAGCTTTAATTAGCTTCGACAACACCCAAATAAGCAAATCATTAACCCAAAACGCTTCTAGGCTCTAATGTCAATTGTTACCCATAAAGATTCTAGCTTAAAACACACGATCCGGAGGTCGAGAGGATAAAAGAAATAGAAAGCCATATTATTAGAGAGAGAAAGGGAAGAGTGTGTATTTCTAAAGAGAGAAAGGAAACACACACTTATGAGATACAAATGATTATCCTCACCTCTCCATGGAAGTATGGAGGGGGTATTTATAGCCCTTTATACGCACTACTATCCTAACTTGACATTTCTAGTCCTTGCATATCCGACTATAAGTAAACTTGTGTAATTCCGTATTAGCCGACATATTTTCAGGCTAACAATTATAAAAACTAACGAGTCAGATATGGAGACGCCAGTAAAAGAAGCCGAGACAGAGAATGGACCTGAAAGTAGGATAAAAAAACGAGCCAATCAAGAGAGATGAGAAAGAGAAAGGAGTGGATGCACCCAGCTCCCAGTCTGTAGAGTATTACCTAAAGCATAGGATCAATAAAAAGCTAATCGAGGGGCTTGTTCATTATCAAAGGTTCAATGACTCCCTGTCAGGAGTCCGAGTAGGAAAAATGAAAGGAAAGACCCATACTTTCTCACCAAGGGGGCATGTCTATGAAGCAATCCTCAAGAAAAAGATAACAATGAAGGAGGACATAGGAGGAAACTTTGAAATACCCTGTAACATAGGAGGCCTGAAACGTATGAACTCCTTAGTAGACCAAGGATCCAACATAAACATCATGCCCCTCTCCACCTACATGAAACTAACCGACGAAAGGCCTACTAAGACAAACATTAAACACTCCCTAGCTAGCCATTCATATATCTACCCTTTAGGAATAGCAGGGGACGTATTAGTTGATGTTGCCGGTTTTCTGTACCTCGTGGACTTCATGATTTTAGACATAAAGGAATACGAAAAGATGCCCTTTATCTTAGGAACACCATTCCTGACAACGGCTAAAGCTGTAATTAAGTTTGATAAGGGCACCATCACTCTAAGATCTGGAAGAGTAAGATAAGTTTCCATATGATACCTGAAACCCTTTGTAAGGTAGAAAAGGGATTAAGAATAATATAAGGCCTATAGCCCCTCACTATGACTATGAATAGGCTAGTCTTGGAATGGGAGGAAAGGATAAAACTTCATCAGGAAAAGGAAATGAAGTTCGACCAATGGGGGAGCAAAAACTTCAAAAATGAGCGTCCCGCTCTTGTCAAAGTAGAAAATGGACTGGATGACGAAGGAGAAGTCACGTAATAACGTGTGACTTCGAGTCTAGCTACAAGACTCATAAATAAAGAAAAGCGCTTCTTGGGAGGCAA
>BQNB010047666.1:0-23139 GCA_026074375.1 Tanacetum coccineum | reverse complement strand
TATCTGAAAAATTCATGCAAAGAGGTATTTTTTTCAGCTAGGAATGGAGCAGTATTTATAGACAGGAAAACCCAACGGTCACTGAGGGTGATCCCGGCGGTGCCAAATATATCCGAGGGCCGCCAGACCTATAAAAGGGCCGCCCAGTAGACTACGCTCTTGTTTTTGTCTTTTTATGGGGAAGGTTGTATTTGTTATGGAACCTTCCATTTTGGAGGGAAAATTTGAATTTTAAATTTATGTTTTTAATAAAACTTTTCTTTTAATTAAAAAATATTTTGTATAATTATTTTTGTGAAATACTTTTCTAAGAATGTGATGGTTAAGAGAAAAATATTTTTTTGATTACTAATCATGCTTAATGATTTATTTGTCCATACCTTAAGTGATTACTAATCTTAGAAATGAAATTTTACGATTAATAATTTGTAAACATTTATTTTTATCGTAAACGTTTACAAATTATCGTAAACGCAGAAATCCAATCAAAACCGAGATCATCGGTAGAGAAAACTTCTAATTCATCCTCAGCAGTATATTACAGTGTGTTTGTCTACATGCTGAAGAAATAAAGGTGGAGGATTCAAATAGATCAAGGTCATTAAAGACAATCTCAAGGAATGCCAGACTTCATTCTTATCATTTTTCTTTATTTTTGCTTGTAGGAAACATTGTAACCAATTCACATGTGACACCATCTTGGAGGGAGATTGTTAGCCTCACTATTTTAGTAAGCTAGTGTCTTACACGTGAATTGGACTAGCTATAGACCTTCTACTACACGCAGGGACTATTATTGTAAACAAGGTATAGATAGCTTTGTGTTAGGCTATAAATACCCCTCATGACTCTCTATGAGGGGTTGGTTGAATCATTGTGTAACTTTCTTTCTCTTTCTAAAAACACATAGTTTATTCATCCCTCTCTCTACTTTCTCTCACTAGAAACTAACAAAGAAATTCAGAGGTGATTATATTCATCCCTCTCTCTACTTTCTCTCACTAGAAACTAACAAAGAAATTCATAGTTTATTCATCCCTCTCTCTAGTTTCTCTCACTGAATTTCTTTGTAAGAATGTGATGACTTATTTTTGTGAAACACTTTTGTAAGAATGTGATGGTTAAGAGAAAAATATTTTTTTGATCACTAATCATGCTTAATGATTTGTTTGTCCATACCTTAAGTGATTACTAATCTTAAAAATGGAATTTTATGATTAATAATTTGTAAACATTTATTTTTATCGTAAACGTTTTTACATTTTGTTATTATCAAAACATTGAGAGGTCAAAAAATATAAATAACGTTTTTAGACATTATTTGTATTAACAATTTCTTCCACACCACTCTACAAAATATAAACTCATTTTGCCCCCCCCCTTATGAAATTTATAAAGTTTTAAATTATTAATGATTTTATTCCATTTCGCCCCTTTTTATCGAATTCAAAAAAGTATGATCATCGAATTGTAGAGGGTGATAGTAGAACAATAACGATATCAAGACTCCCTTGATGTATGCTCCCCCTCGTTTTGGAGTGTGGGACCAAGGGATCGTCTTACGAAAATTATTTGCTACATAACAAGGTTAAAAAAAATAACAAAGTTTTTTTTTTTTTTTACAAGTGCAAGACAAATATCTCATTAATACATAACACCATAGTAATGAATTCAAGTCACCCATAAAGAGTTTCATTCACTATTTAAGAAACTCATACAAAAGTAAACATAAATAGTTGACTCATACAACATGCAATAGAGCTAAGACAAGCAAGGAAACATAAACCCATAAATTACACTACAATCTAGACATATAAAAGAAATAAGTTCTAAATGATTCATGATTCATAGGGGATGAATTTTGAGCAAAAGGTTAAGGTGACCCATTATTAGATTTTTGAAACCATTTTAAGGTGAATGTAGAAAGTGTGATGTGATTTCGGTAGTGAGGAGATACTCAAGATGAGCAAACATGATGTTTATCTCATCCCTTAAGGTTAAGAAAAGAGTTCAGTTATGAAAGCAACATATGCAAGTTGACCCATAGTAGTCATGGTAATTGTAGTGAAGAGGGTGGCCCATGATAGGTGGTTGAGGTTATGATGAAGATGGTGGTGATGGAGTGTCATGAATGTGATCAAGAGGAGTGATTGGTGACAAAGAGAGTGTGATATCCAAAGAAGGATGACTTTGAAGTGGTTGAGGGTTTGAAGGTCTAGGAGGAACATCCGAGATGTTATCAAGCAAAGGGTTCAAAAGTTGAGGAGAAGTTGGTTCATTTGACGATGGTGGTGAAATTTGTAGTTTTGATTGAAAAGAAGAAGATGTGTTCTCTTGGCTTGATGATGTTTGATTGGTGGATGGAGTTTTGGATGGTGCATTTGGAGGAGTTGGAGATGAAGAAGTTGTTGTAGGAGAAGGTGTGGTGGTGACATCTTCATCACTAGAGATGTTAACAAATAGTTGTCTAGGAGGGATTATGGTTAGTTTGATTTTCTTGGAAGGGTTAGAAGAAGAAGCTTTGGTGGAATTCATGGTGGAATGGTTTGAGGAAGATGAAGATGGTAAGAAGAATGGGAAGGAAGGCTTATTTAATTTGAAAGCATAGGATCAAAGTAGAAAAGCATGAGGATTAAGGAAATAAATTCCAAAAGTTGTTTAGCAAAATGCAGGAAGTTTAGCTGGGTCTAAGAGAGAATAGTCAACTGCACAGAAAATCAGGTAGTCACAGTAAAATTTCCGTGACTTCTGATGGCGGTCCCATATATACATGGCGGTCCCAGATATATTAGGGGGCCGCCCCATATTTATGGGGGCCGTTCTCTGAAGACAGGAAAATTTTCTGTAGATTCTGTATAGAAAGAAATTTCCTATTTTTCCCTTTTGCAATCAACTCTATTTCATCATGAATCATCTAATGCTTAACAATTAAATTCATAAACTAATATTCCAATTCAATCAAAGAGGGAACAACTTGTATGCTATAGCTATAGATAGCGTGTTTATCATCACATAGGTATTTATAATGTATCAAGTTCCATGCAAACAAGTGTTTAGGATGATAAAATTAAGAGATCATCCAAGGCAAGTTATGTTGCCCGTACTACATACTAAGTTACCACTAAATAATATAAGTTTAAGTACTTAAGCATCATGAAGTAATAAGTAATATAATTAATAATGTCCAAAGCATTTCCAATTGTTAACTTCTTGATATTTCTCCACAAGTTTCTGAGGCCTTTCTCGATTGACCTTAATCCACCACAATGCTCGTCTCTAATCTGAACTTGATGGTTGATGATTTCAGTTTGACAGGTGTAAAAGGGTTCCAAGTGAGGGTCAATGTTAGGTAAATTTTAAAAAACTTAAGGAATTCTTTAGTTAAGATTGCATACGAATGGGGGAAGGAGTGCTTTACGCGTGGTCCTTCACATTTCCATCATCTTCATCATCTTTAAGTTGAGTCGAGCATGTGGTCAAGGCGAGAAGAAGAAGAAGAAGTGGAGTGACGACCTCTTCTCGTGCCACGTTGAGTTGATATGTAGAGGATTTATTTTTGTTGGATAAGAGATGAAGGTATGATTGTTTGGATAAAACTTGGTTAGTTTGTCAAGAAATTTTGACAACAAAAATCTGTATAGCAGGATGCCATTGGATCGATGTTTGAAGTCATTTATTCGATTTAGAATGAAATAAGAGATGTTGAAGGGTGTAGAGGAGGTGATGCAAAAGAGCATATAGGCTTCACAAGCTGACAATAGGCTTTTGTCGATATCAACGGTACACATGATGTTCTCACGAATGAGAAGGTGTGTCGTTTTAAGATAAGGACAAAGCTCTTCAATGAAAAGATTTCATGGATCCTCTAATGCAAACTTGAAATCATTTAAGCGTTTTTTAGTTATATTGTATATGATTGAGGTTGGAGGAGTTTATTTGGTATAGAGAGGATCTTTTGTTAGAGTGTTGTTTTGTTTGTTGATGGATTTTAGAGACCATTCATTATTATATAAGCAATGCCCTTCAAATGGAATATTGAGTAATGTTCTAAAATCTCAAAATGAAGCACCAACTTGTTTTCCATTTATTTCAAACAATATGATCCAAAGATCATCTACGAGAGTTAGTTCAAATGTTTGATAAAATTCGTATATGAATTTTGGATATAGGTTTCCTGTTAAATAAAGAAAGGTTTGAAGCCTGATTTTGCTTAGGTTCTTTTCCAAGGTTTAAAATTCTTTAGAATCAAATGTTTTATCAATAATTCTTCCTTCATGAATAGGTCGACAAGGTATTTTTAGATGAAGTGATTTTTGAGAGGATTTGGTGTGATTAGAAAGGTAGGATTTATTTAAAGTTAAAGAAATGTGAGTTTCTGAGAATTTATGTTTGTCTTGAGACATTATCTTTCACCTATCATTGATAAGAGTATTTTAGTATGTATCATTCATGATTTTTCAACATTCTTTCGGCAAGTGTATAGTGTGTGCCTAAAAGTGACAAATGTGGAGTAACGATTAACTCGACCCAAAGATGAAATCCTAAGAGTTAATCCGAATGCTCCTTAATTTGATCTTGCTCATCCAAACATGTTGAAAAATACATAAGAAGTATGTATCTCGACCTTTGTTCACGAGATCATTATGCATGTACTTAAAAACGTTTTTGAGTTGTATTAACAATGCATAACAATAATTTTATTATGTTTCTAATGTGAGTGATTTGAAAATAAAATTGGGGTTTTGGTTCGAAATCAATTTTACGACAAACTCACAAATGTATGCAAATCCTATGTCTACTGGAAGCATATTAGTTATACATTCTTTCCTAGCAGTCTTAATTGTACAAAATTGAAAGAAAAATGAAAAAATCCCCAATTTCAATTTTTGTGTTCATCATGAACCCTAGACTCAAATTGAAAGAAAATAGATGAAATGACTTACAATTGATGATGTTATGAATGATTGTAGGTGTTGATTTTATCTTCAATTAGTGTTTTAATGGGTGATTTTGAGTTTTTGGGTTGTTTTAGTCGTGTTCGTCGCTTGCAGAGAAGAAGGGGTGTGTTTGGTTTTGTTTTTGGAAATTTTTTTGACTAAGTGTAAAATATGGTGCCTGCTGTTGGCGGTCCCATATTTATCAGGCGGTCCCAAATATATTGGGGGGCCGCCGGGGATATGGGGGCCGCCCTCAGCGAGGCGTTTTGGACTTAGTTTTGATGAAAATTTTGCAAAGAGGAGTGACATTTTAATTTGCATTTCGCGAATTAAAAATGCTTAAGGTACTTCGGATGAAGTATTTAAGTTGTCACGACACAGAATAGAACACGGACTAGAATTGAGACAGAAGAAGGAGAAGCAGACTAATGTGATTTATGGAATGTGTTCCATCATTCCTAAACCAAGACGTAGATAGTTAAACGATTCACGTTTAAGGGGTTTCGTAAGAATGTCGGCGATGTTGTCGACGGACGGCACTTTTTCGATTGAGATATGTCCTTTCTAGACATTATCACGAAGAAAGTGGTGACGAATTTCGATGTGTTTGGTTCGAGAATGTTGCACCGGGTTTTTGCTAAGGTCAATCGCGCCTTTATTATCGCACATGATCAGGACGTCGTCGAGTCGAACGTCGTAGTCGATAAGAGCTTGTTTCATCCATAGTGCTTGTTGACATGCCTTTCCGGCGCTTACGTATTCGGCTTCGGTAGTGGATATAGCAAGAGCGGTTTGTTTCTTCGAGAACCAAGATGTCAAACAACATCCCACGAACGTACAAATACCGCTAGTGCTCTTTCGGTCCACATAATCTCCCGCATGATCAGAGTCGGCATATACTACTGTTTCTATGTCGGTCCCCTTAGGATACCATAATCCTAAGTGCGTAGTGCCTTTAATGTATCGGAAGATACGTTTAACCGCTTCAAGGTGAGAGGTTTTAGGAGCCTCTTAGAAGCAGGCACAAAGGCAGACACTAAACATGATATCGGGCCTACTTGCCGTTAGGTATAATAAACTACCTATCATGCCTTGATACTTGGTACTATCTACCGACTCACACTCTTCGTCTTTCGTGAGTTTGGTATCGGAGGACATGGGGGTTTTCATTGGTTTAGATTCTTCTAAGCCAAATTTCTTAAGCATTTCTTTAATATATTTAGATTGATTAAAGAAAATACCATCTTCCATTTGTTTTATTTGTAGTCCAAAGAAGAAGTTAAGTTCACCCATCATGCTCATCTCGAACTCGTCATGCATGATTTTGGCAAATTCATCACACATGTCTTGACAAGTCGAACCGAATATAATGTCGTCGACATATATTTGAATGATGTGGAGTCTGTTATGACCCCTTAGATCGCTATTAAGACTCATCTAGGATGTAATAACAATGATTAATAAATCTGCACAGCAGAATAATAACATAGAATCAAAGTTACTTCAAGGTTTTTCTTTTATTTATCACAACCCCAAATACAATTTGATCATAATAGATTGGTTACTCTAACTAGTAACAAGGATTTACAATCCTTGAGGCTAAACTATAGACGTCTACAACTATCTACTAACTAACTAACATGTACACCCACACTTTCTCTTTTAGGTCATCTCTACTCATTGAGAACACACACTTTTTTTTTGGATGCTTAAAACAAAATGCCCGGACCTCCTTTTATAATAAGGAAGTCACGCTTTACAGGAAACCTATTAAAAGATAATTAATGAGGAAAATCAAATTAAATATTCATACTTTTATCTCTTTTTACCAAATCTTTATATTCTTCTACATCTTGTCAGATATCCCACAATGACGACTTGGTCCTTTTGTTTCCCTCTGTTACATTCGTGTTTTGTCTATATCGAACTCAAATATAATTCCCAACGAAACGATAATGAGTTAGAAACTTTTCTCTTAGTAAAAAGAAGTGTTTTATCTACCCTATCCAAATTTATCATTCATGTTTAAAAAGAAAAGCTTATAATCTATCATACCAAGCTTTAGGTGCATTGTTTAGGATTATAAAGCTCTTTTAATCGTTTGGAGTTACTTGCTAGCTCATGATAAAGTTCATGTCTGCTTAGTCACATTTAGTGCAGAACATCAATAATTTACACAATAAAATAATTCAAAAGTTTAGACAGTTGTGAAGTATACCATGCCAAGCAAAGTTATTACTACTGCTAGAGGAATTACTACTAGCTAGTGGAAGTTAAGACAGAGCACAGAGACTAGGAGAAAAACTGTAAGTAGTTACTATATGCTAGTCAGCAAGTTACTACTACTAGTACAGAAAGTTAATGATGCTGACGAGGATTTAGTGCTGTATTCAGTGTATAAGTTAGAACTAGCTGCGTTAGGTACTACTAGCTAAAGTGATAAGTAATAGACAAAAAAGGTGATAACAGCACTTTAAAACAAGCAATTGTAATTAGAAGAATATGGATTACTATAAGGAAATTTATAGGTAAGCCCGTTTATGGACACCTTGGAGAATAACAAGTAGGTCCTAAGCATAGAGATTGATGTACCAAAAACCAACAATTAATCTATTCTATATCTTCAAGGTCTTTGTAACCCTAATACTGTAATAGTAATCCAAATTATTATAATATTGGTACTAATGTTTGGTTGACTTATATAATCAAATAAATACGCGTTTCTTGATATCTTCTTAATAATAAAAATTAGATTTCGCATAATCTTTATACTTCAAACAAAGTATCTACATAAGTTGTGTTAGATTCTGATCTAATATAACTAATCCTTAACAAAGCTAAGGGAATGTCGATCTATTGAATGGGATCAACAAGTGGATCAGGAGTGTTGCTTCTGAGAAACTTTGCTTAAAGACATGGATAATATTCTGCACACATGATGGATTACATCCAAAGTCCTAATGTTCAAACTGGTGATTTTGAAGTATGGAAAATGAGAATGAACAATACATCTAGATGATTGACTATGCACTGTGGGAAGTCATACAGAATGGTGCAACCTTACCAAAAACACAAGTTGTAGAAGGTGTTACAACAGTGATGCCTATTACATCTGCTGAAGAAGGCTCAAGAAGATTAGAAGTGAGGCTAGAAGTACTCTTTAATGATCGTGCATTTATCCCCAATGAACCATCAATTAAAGATTTAACTCACTAAAGGATGCTAAGATGTTGTGGAAGCTGTAGAAAAGATATTTGGTGGGAATGCAGCTACTAAGAAGACTCAAAGAAATCTCTTAAAGCAGTAATATGAAAACTTCACTGCTCTAAGCTCAGAGATGCTTGACCAAACATTTGATAGGCTTCAAAAAAGCTATGGTGAGTCATTGGAGCTTTTTAGATGAAAAGCTCAAAACAAGAAGATGTTAATAATCAAAAGTTAATAAGAGCTTGTATACCTGAGTGGAACACACATGCGTTGTGTGACCAATAAAGCTGAGTAGAAACAATGAGCATGGAATGATCTCTAAAACCAACCTCAAGGTGTATGACCAATAAGTCAAAAAAGGGAATATCTAAGCTCAAGTTCAAGCACACAGAACATGGCTTTTGTGTCCTCTTCAAATAACAACACTAGCAACTCTAATGAAGCAGTTAATGCTGCTCATCGAGTTACTACTGCTAGCACTCAAGTTAATGCTACTAACTCTACAAATATTGATAACTTAGTGATGTTTGTTATTTGTTCATAAATCGTTTTTCTTCTTAGTCAACCACATAGTCCTCAACTTGCACATGAGGACGTGCAACAAAATTCATCCAATGATTATGGAAGAGATGTATTTAAGATGGCAATGGCCATGTAACTATGAGGCTAGAAAGGTATTTGAAGAATACAGATGGAAGCATACTGTTATTGGCAATGAGAACTATTAGGTTTTGATAAGTCCAAAAGTGGAGTGCTAACAACTTCCACAAGAAGACATTTTCTAGGGAGTAATAGAGCTCCAATAAATCTAGACAATATGACAAGAAAAGCTCAAGAGTAGTATGCCCTGTGGAAACATCGTACTTTCTACATATTGGTAGTCATGTGATGGTTCATGTGATTATGACTGGAGTGATCAGGAAAAGGAATTGGCCTAATAATTCCACCAGGCTTACTCATCCCCTTCAAGTATCAATCAAAGGTATTCAATGATTCAAATTGTTCAAAATCTTGTATGAAAACTGTTAAATTAATCAAATCTCAAAATGATCAACTGTTAAGAGATTTAGAGAAATCTAGTTTAATGGTTTTAGGCTATAAAGCAGGTTTAGAATCATTAGAAGAAAAACTTGAATTTTATAAAAAGAATGAGTCTATTTATGTAGAAAAAATTAATGGCTTAAAATGGGAAATTCAAGTAGGAGAAATAACTATTAGAGAGCTTAGGAAGAAGCTTGAAAAAATTCAAAAAGAAAAAGATAGCATTCAGTTTAATGTAGATAAATTTGAAAATGCATCTAAAAGTTTAAACAAGATCATAGAGTGTCAGATTGTTGATAATTGCAAGAAAGGTTTAGGCTATGAAAATTATAATACACTTCCACCTCCCTACACAGGAAATTTCATGCCTCCAACACCTGATTTATCTTTTACTGGTTTAGATGAGTTTGTTAATTAGCCTGTAGTTGAGAACAGTAAAGCTATGTCTAGTAAAGAAGAGCCTAAGGTAGTTAGGAAGAATGATGATGCCCCAATTATTGAAGAATGGGTGTCAGATAGTGAAGAAGAAAATGTGTCTTAAACTAAAACTAAGAAGAAAATAGTTAAGCCTAGTATTGCTAAGATAGAGTTTGTCAAACCTAAGCAACAAGAGAAAACCGCTAGTAAAACTAAACTTTAAACAAGTTGAGAAACATATGCCAAAAACTCACAGTCCAAGAGGCAATAAAGACATTGGAACAAAAAGATGTCCTACAAAATCTAGACCGCAATTTTGAGATGTTTAATAAGGCCTGTTATGTGTGTGGAAGCTTTGATTATTTGCAAGTTGATTGCAATTACCATCAAAAATAGTTTCAAAATCAAAGGATGGTAAAAACTGTTTGGAACAATGCTCAAAGGGTGAATTATCAAAACTTTGATAAAAAGACCCACCCTTGTGCTAAAAAGAACATGGTTCCAAGAGCAGTACTAATGAAGTCTGGCTTAGTATCAATTAATACTGCTAGACAAGTTAATGTTGCTCACTCAAAAACAAAAGTGAATGCAGCTAGACCAATGTCATATCTTTCTAAACAACACATTCAACTGTTAAGAGGCCCATTCATAAGAACACATCATTTAAAAACAGTAATATTAATCAAAGGGTTAATACTGCTAGTGGTAAAAAATTTAATATTGCTAGGCCAAAAGCAGTAGTTAATGCTGTTAAGGGAAATAGTTTTAATGCTGTTAAGGCCTTAGCTTGTTGGGATTGGAAACCAAAGACTAAAGTTTTAGACCATGTTTCTAGACACAACAGTGCATCAATCACCCTAAATAAGTTTGATTGTATTGATGCACAAGCATATCTCAAGATCAGTTATGGCTTTGGGCTGTGTTTGTTGAGATATGCAAAGTGGTAGTTTTGGGGGAGGTAGACTAGTGCGGTGGTAGTGGGTAGTGGTGTATTTCTAAGTGGGTGAGAGTTAAGAATAGACAACGGGACGGGAGGGAAAATGAAAGGGGGAGGGGGGGTGGGGGGGTGGGGTTGGGTGGGGGGGGTGTGGGGTGTGGGGGTGGGGGGGGGGGGGGGGGGGGGGGGGGGGGGTGTGGATGGGAGGGGTGGGGTGGGGGGGGGGGGTGGGGGGGGGTAATGAATTTATACCTATGGTGGTGTCGTAACTACTAAGGTCTATGATATTACATAGACATTGAAAAAGGGTGATTTGGTATATTCCTTAATGGCGAGTAAACTTGTTAGTGGATCATCCTAGGGTGACTAGGGATGTGTCTTGACTTTTCGACATAGGTTTTGGTGTAGATGATGCCAACTCTATGTGGTAGGGTGGTGTAAAGTCTACTTAGTCACTATGAGTACTAATTTGATTTCTCACGACAGGCATGTTTTATGGATACACACATAAATTTTTGCTTTTCTGAGATATAAGTAAAAAATTGATTTTTGATAAAAGGTTTTAAGGTGACTACTCTCAGCATGGCATGGTCCTTACTGAATTATACATAGGTGATCAGGCCATGTATAATTGAGGGTTAACGATGCAATGCTCATTTTTGTCAAATTAACGTTATGTATATAGTAGAAAAAAATGGTTTTATAGGGTGACACAAGATGGAAACAAGGTAGTTTATAGGATGACAACCAAATGGTTTTCAAGATAACTATAGGTTACTTTATAAGATGATGGTTAAATGGTTTGTGGGGTGATAGTAAAATGATTCATGGGATGCAAACAAAGTGTTTTCATAAAAACAAAATGATTTATAAGGTGGTAGTAACGTGGTTTTTGAGTTGATTGCAAAATAGTACATAAGATATTAAAAAGATAATTCATAAGATGGTGAAAAGAAAATTGAAAAAATAATAGTAACTTTGTTTATAAAATAATGACGAAATAGCTTTTAGTTTACCAAACAATAGTTGAATAGTGTATAAGTGATGGTAAATTTGTTCATAAAAGGCTAGTGAAATAGTTTATAAGTTTTAGCAAAAAGTTTCAAAAGGTGATGGTAAAATATTTTTTTTATAATAACAAAATAGGTTATTAGGTAATAGAAAAATGATTTATGTGATGGTAAGAACATAGTTTATAAGGTGGTATTTTACCAGACGATAGTAAAATAGTTTATTACAATAGTAAAATAATTTTCAAAGCGATAGTAAAACAGTTTATAAAATGAGGGTTTATTACCCGATAGTAACATGATTTATTTATGATAGTAAGACAGTTTATTAATGATAGTGGAATAGTTTATAAAGCAATTGTGGAATACTTTATAATATGTTAGTTCATTTGATGATAGTAAGATGATGATTAGTAAAATAGTTTATCATGTGGTAGTGAAATGGTTTATAATGTAGTTGTAACAATGTTTGAAGGGTTATAATTGTTTAGGGAGTGGTTTGAATAAAAAAATAGAGAGTAAATTTGACAAGGTTTTCCACGACACATAAGTTTGATAGATAATTTAAATCATCCACGCGTACAACGAAATTCAAAAGAAAGTACAACATAAATTCCTATTGGAATTAGAGTCTAAGAAAGTTTCCGCTTAGGGTTCACTAGGTAATATAGGAGAGTCTCTCCTTAAACATCAACATTATTTGCTGCGACACTGGAGTCTTTGAGAGCTTTTTCTTTACAATACTTGTTCACATGTTTCCGAAACTTCCACATTGGACAATTACTCTGGTAATGTCCTAGTATTCCACACTCATAACAGGTAACTTCAGCTTTCTGTTTTGCCACTGAGGGCCTCTGTTTTGCTCCGAGGACTGGGGTCCTACAATCACTAGTTTCATAACCAAACCGTTTGTAATTGCCATATTTTACTACACGCGGGCCAGTGTAGTGAAACTCGCACTTGTTACACAATGGTAGATTTCCAGCATAGCCTTCTTTGTTGCTTGGCCCGAAAGTGTGTGCTCTAATCACCTTAGGCTCTTTGTTTTATTGTTGGCTAGAGCTTCCCTTGTGTTCACCTTCCCACTTCCTCCTGTTGCTAGTATTCTCTGCTACCTTGTCGTCTTGCTGTTTGGCCTGGCTCATTGACTCGCGAGCCATGCTGGTCTTTGTCTCATAGATAGCAATAGTCTCAATAGCATTATCCACTCGCTCGGCTACAATCTGCTTGATTTCTGCAAAACTCATCCCTTGATTTGTAGTTGTCATCGTTTCCTAAAGATCACAAGGAATAAAATATATATGAGATTTCATCCAAGGTAAAATCATGACACTCTATGGTCACAACATATATGTAAAGTGAGACCATGTCATGCAAAGGTATGAGATAAAAGCAACCATGGCATAAATAAATTAACATCATAAAATAGCATGATCATAACCAACAACATAGGTTAATACTTAGTACAACGTTTTACATAAATAAAAAAGTACAAGCTTTTCATTAACGCTACCAACCGAGTATTACTCAAGTTTAGTAGGATACAATACAAAAGGAGCTACAATGACTAATCTATATGTCTATGGGCCAGTGTGCCTCTCAAGATTCCAGATGCTAGACTCTATGTTATCCCCAAGTGACTTAATATGCTCTGGTGGTGGTGGTACTGATGGTGGCAGTGATGGCGAGAGTGGTCTAGATCTCTTACGAGATGAGGATGGCAACTCTGATGAAAGTAGTGGATACTAGGTGGATAATGGTGCAGCTCTCCATCGGTTCATGGCTGCTCTATAGACTAGTGGCATCAGGATCTCCTTTCCTAGTTGACTGGCAAGAACAAGGCTAGTAGATAGGGGCCATGTAGGTGATGGATGAACAATTGATGTCGAAGCAGACTGGGTGTGAAGTTATTTAGTAGTGTCGTTTAGATCCTAGTTTGATGAGTCGTCACCAGAATCCAGTGGGTAGACATACAAAGCTGGTGTGTGATCCGGTGATGGTGGTGCGGGTCTCATGGGTAAGGTTGTAATCTCATCGTCAGAATCAGATATGATGACAAACGGAGTAAATACTCCGACACGTGGTGTAGTAGTAGAAAAAGGTGTGGGACGAGGTGTAGTCATGGTGCTGTGACAATCCAGGGTTTTATGTGAGTATAGTATGTAAGACAAATATAAGATATACATATGATAAGGTAAATACGTATATAAATCATGTAAGCACATAGTGTAAGCAAGTAATGTATGCACATGAAAAGTTTTGATGTGATGCAATGTTTGTAAAAACGGTTATAGTCTAGGTAAAATATGCAACCTAGTACTCTATAACCTTGGCTCTGAATACCAATCTGCAACACCCCCAAAATGGGTCGCAGCAGAATAATGTCTAAGAGCGTTACTTCATAATACCATTGCACAAGACTTGAGAGAACGACCTCCAAATGTGTCGTTTGAATAGTAATCTTGTATTATTTAGACAACAATGCACATCAAGTAGGCCAAGCATCTAATTCACCTGAGAAAAACATGCTTAAAAGTGTCAACATAAAGTTAGTGAGTTCATAGGTTTAAGTAGATGTAAATGTAAAACCCAAAACTATATATATAGGTTTACTGTGTTACAAGTCCAACCCATACAAGACTTGCAACGCATAAACTTACATATATAGGTTTTTTTTAAATGTACAGATACAAACCATATAAAATGCGTTTATTAAAATGTTGAAATCTGAGATTTGTAAAGTATGCGTGACCATTTCAATCCTTATAATAGCCACCAAAATTATAAGTATAATGTTGGACCGCAATGTTTTCAAAGAGTATGATAATTGTAATGAGCATAATGTCCCATAATGTTTCAAGTGTGTATTGCCTAGATGCAACATAAAGTGTGATTACGATTATTCCCCTAAGTTCATGAAACTGCGACGTAGACGTATCAGTATGCCACTTTATTCAAGGCACGGTAAAAGTTCATGTGTATGTCATGCTGGCCCTGAGGCTCCAAGCCAGTCGTGATCCGACATGGTATAACGTTCGTTAGTTCGATCTCGAACTAGTGAGAGCTAATCACCCGAACGGGGGTTGTCAATCCCCAATAGATCTATTTTATAACACTCGCGCTTACCCTCCAAGTAATTAACAGTTCATGCAACCTAAGCTAATCCATAATCATTTGAATGAAAGTAAACTTGTTGCGTCCATAAGTAAAGTGAGTATGTCAACGAGTTTGTAACCAACCATTGTAAATGAGTTTGTAAACGTTCATGTAACCGAGTTTGTAATCAATCATGTAATGAGTTTGTAATGAGTATGTAATTGAGTATGTAAATGAGTATGTAACCAATTTTGTAAACGTGTATGTAACCAAGTTACGAAATCAAGTATGCAAACAAGTGTGCAAAAGAGATTTTAAATGAATATGTAAACAAGTTGTAACGAGCATGTATTCTCCCCCGAGATTTGTAAAGTAACAGTAAAACAAGTGAAAGAGGGGCTATAAACTCACCTCTAGTGAAAGTAGTGATTATCGCGAAATCGACAGAGTAATCGTCACAAACGATCCGGAATGCAACCTAATTAATTATAGGTCGTATAAGTATAATATGTAATTAATAGAAAAAAGACATCAAAAGTTATATAGTTACAGGAACCACCACCTAATAGACTTTTGTTTCATTTAAAAAAAGTTGAATCAAATTTAAATCGTAATTGTTAAATAATTGACTACGCATTTGTAGCCAAAAATAAAATGTTTTCTTTGTCCAACCATGTATTATTGTTAATAATACAAGATTAAATATTTTTATTGTATTATATAATAGATATTGAAATAAATAGTGTTAATTGTTTATAAAATATTGTACAAAAGTAAAAATAGTGCATAAGGTTTTATAAACCTTATATCTTTATCGTTTTAACTCCGTTTTACATGTTATTTATACCCGTGGCTTCGTATTAAGAAAATCTATCAAAATATTATATTTATAATATTTTAGCTACTGATGAACAGTAACTTTTACTGTTTTTATAAAATATATAAAACTACTGTTATATATTTAATTATCGTAAACTCGTAAATGTCATAACTCATTCATTATAGACCCGTTTCGTGTGTTCTTTATTTGTATGGAATCGTAATTAAAATTTCTATCCAAGTAAAATATTTCCCAAAAACTTACTGTTATGAACAGTAGTTGATTTTATAAAATAAGTTTTATAAAAACACTTTTACGTATTTAATTATCGTAATCTTGTAAATGTCATAACTTCTTCGTTATAGCTCGGTTTTTCGAGTTCTTTATATGCTTATGATCCTTATAATATGTACAACTTTATAAAAACAATTCCATTATTTTATAAAATCGAATTCTAGCAGAAGGTATAAAAACAGTGGGGTTTTATATGATTTACAATTTAGTTTTTATAAATCCCACCATCCACATGATAAATTTTGTACAAGTCCTTTACCATATCTTATGCCATATGTCTTACATATTTTTGGGTCCTCTAAATTGTCCATAATAATTGTCCAAGTGAAGTCATCATGATCTTTTATATATAAACTTTTATAAATAAACTTTCAACAAATTATTTTATAAGCTAAACATATAAATTAATTAACACTTATATAAAGTCTCCTTCCATTTTAAACATTATTTCACCATACATGTATATATAAATTCGAATCTTATATGATCTTGTAATATTTCATAAATCATAAAAACAAACCTAGGTGGTGACTAACCAAACAAACAAATAAGTAGAACATTAAATAAATAATAAGAAATGATTAAGTTTAAATTGAACTTAGAATGTATGAGAATGAATAACACACGAATCAACCCAAAATCAAACCCAAAAAGAAACCCTAATCAGAAGAACCCTAGTTTTACTTCTTGATTACAAACCTTTTAAATAATACTCAATCTACCAAACCACTTGCAACACCTTAGATATGAATAAATAATGAGACCGTGAATACTTGAAAAATTGGCAACTAAGAACAACCCGAAATACCCTAGATCAGCCGTGAGTTTGAGGGAGTATAGAGAGAGTTTTGTGTTTGATTTTCTTTGTAAAATGTTAAGTGTGTGAATGGTTTTATACTTAAGCCATAGTAATATAGGGCAAGTATTAAGAAAACCGCCTACAAAACTATGTTTTAAGAAATGGTTTAGGGTACAAAGAGGACAAGATGATGTGCTAATTACTAGAGAAGTGGGATTGTAAGTGTACTTGTTGGTTTAATTAAAGTGATGAGACTTTAGTGGAAAGTTTAGGATTTATTTGTATGTAATACATGTATAATCCGGCCATGAGGCTTTATAAGGTATAAAATGATATAATTTTTGGGTATTATGTATAATAGTGGGTATTTATTTGAGTATAGATGGGTATTGGTGCTTCTGGATATGCTTAAATGTATTTTATTGCGAAACGTAAGAGTTTTACGTAACCAATAAAAATAAAATATGATAAGTTATAAATTATCCTTGTAATAATTATATAACACTTGCTTGACATAAACTTTTACTTGTTTGATGCCCGTTTACGTTGAATGTTGATTTTTATTTTACGCGATTGAACTGAACGATTTGGTGTGAGATGATGTCCACTTCCTATAGTAAGGTGACGTAAAGGTCTACCTAGTTGCTATGGTTACTAATTCGATTTTTCCAAAGTAAACTCGTCATTTGGGTACGTACACAAAACTTTGCTTTTCAATGATGCAATTAGAAAATGGATTATTGACAAAAGTTTTATGGTGACTACTCTCAGCATGGCATGGTCCTTCCTGAATTATACATAGGTAATCAGGCTATGTATATTTGTGGGCTAACGATACGATGCTCATTTTCGTCAAAATAATGTTATGCATAAAGTATTATCAAAATGGTTTATAGTGTGAGAAAATAATTCACAAGATGGAAAAACAAGGTAGTTTATAGGATGACAACAAAATGATTTGCGAGAAAACTATAAGATAGTTTCAAGACAATAGCTAAATGACTCATGGGGTGATAGTAAAATAATTTATGTGATGAAAAATAGTTTCCTAAGAAAACACAATATGATTCATAAGGTGATATAATGTAGTTTTTTGAGAAGGTTTGCAAAATAGTGGAATAGAGATGTCAAGGAGGTAATTCATAAGGTATGCGTGAAATGATAGAAAGTATTTATAAAATGTCAGTTTATTGAGCGCTGTAAAATTATTTGTCCAAAGATATAAAAAATGATTATAAAAATGATAGTTTATCATCGATAGGTAAGGTAGTTCATATAATGAATCGACTTTGTTTAGCGACGATACAAAAATTGAGTTTATGGAGATGGTTATCAAAATAGTTTTCTGAGTGAATCACGTGACAGTCAAAATTAATAGTAAGGAGTTTATAATAAGGAACCATGTTTTGAAGTTGATACAAAGTAGTTGTATCATTGACCATTGGAAACAGTTTACGAAGAACAACAGCTAATTCATTATCTCATAGTGAAATGGGTTTTATAAAGTAGTTGTAAAATTATTTAAGGAACCATAGTAGTTTTAAGGAGTGGCTTGCATAAATAGAGAGTTAAAGTAAAATCGATGAAGTTTTCACGACACATGAGTTTGATAGATAATTTAAATCATCCACACATACAACGAACATGTAATAGGAAGTATAACATGAATTCCTTAAAGGAAATAGAGTCTATGATGGTTTCAGCTTAGGTTTCACTAGGTAAGACGTCACTAAGATTGACGTAGGGTTTCAACACTATGAGGCGGGTGGTTTCAAACTTAGAATTGAATGGTAAGTAACTAATGGAAATTTGCAAACTTTGATATGTTTTTCAAATTTAATGAAAACTATATTAATATAAAATAATAAAAAGTTTCAAAGCCTCGTGCCATCACACTGTTCTTGAGAAAGTCTTAGTATTTATATAAATAACTTCTATATAAAACACGTGTAAAATATTCGCAAGAGAAGGTAAGTATATATATATATATATATATATATATATATATATATATATATATAAGTCACGTAAGCAAGTAGTGTAAGCAAGTAGCGTGTATGCACATTGAAAAAGTTTGATGTGATGTAATGTTTGTAAAAACGGTTATAGTCTAGGTAAAATATGCAACCTAGTTCTCTATAACCTTGGCTCTGATACCAATCTGTAACACCCCCAAAATGGGTCGCAGCGGAATAATGTCTGGGAGCGTTACTTCATAATACCATTGCACAAGACTTGAGAGAACGACCTCTAAATGTGTCGTTTGAAAAGTAATCTTGTATTATTTAGACTCCAATGCACATCAAGTAAGCCAAGCATCTAATTCACCTAAGAAAAACATGCTTAAAAGTGTCAACATAAAGTTGGTGAGTTCATAAGTTTAAGTAAATTAAATGTAAAACCCCAAAACTATATAAATAGTTTACTGTGGTTACTAGTCCCTCCCATACAACATGCAACGCATAAACTTCCAAATATAGGTTTTCTTAAAATGATTAGACCCAAACCAGTCAACAAAATAGCGTTTATTAAAATGTTGAAATCCGAGATTTGTAAAGTGTGCGTGACCATTTCAATCCTTATAATAGCCACCAAAATTATAAGTATAATGTTGGACCGCAAAAGAGTAGGATAATTGTAATGAGCATAATGTCCCATAATGTTTCAAGTGTGTATTTCCTAGATGCAACATAAAGTGTGATACGATTATTCCCCTAAGTTCATGAAACTACGACGTAGACGTATCAGTTTGCCACTTTATTCAAGGCACGGTAAAAGTTCATGTGTATGTCATGCTGGCCGAAGGCTCCAAACCAGTTGTGATCCGACATGGTATAACGTTCGTTTTTTTTTTAGTTCGATCTATCGAACTATGAGAGCTAATCACCCGAACGGGTGTCAATCCTAATAGATCTATTTAATAACACCTCGCGCTTACCCACCATGTAATTAACATTCATTAGCACCTAAGCTAATCCGAAATCATCTTGAATGACAGTAAACTTGTTTGCTCCTAAGTTAAAGTGATATGTCAACGATTTTGTAACAACATGTAAATGATTTGAAAATATGTTCATTAACGGCGAGTTTGTTAATCAATCATGAAATGGTTTGTAATGAGTATAGTAATTTGGAGTATGTAAACAATTGTAAACGTGTATGTAACCAAGTTACGAAATCAAGTATGCAAACAAGTGTGCAAAAGAGATTTTAAATGAATATGTAAACAAGTTGTAACGAGCATGTATTCTCCCCCGAGATTTGTAAAGTAATTATAAAACAAATGAAAGAGGGGCTATAAACTCACCTATAGTAAAAGTAGTGATTATCGCGAAATCGACAAAGTAATGATCACAAACGATCTGGAATGCAACCTAATTAATTATAGGTCATATAAGTATAATGAAATTAATATAAATACAACATCACAAGTTATATAGTTACACCACTTACCTAACTCTAGCTATTGTTTCAATTTAAAAAGTCGAAACAATATTCAAATCGTAATTATTAAATAATCAACTACGCATTTGTATCCGTAAAATAAAATGTTATCTTTGTCCAACAATTGATTATTGTTATAATACAAAATTTAAGATTTTTCCTGATTATATATGATATTAATATAATAAGTTTTTAATTGTTTTTATAAAATATTGTACAAAAAGTAACAAAAAAAAATATTCATACTTTTTATAAACCTTATAATCTTATCGGTTATAGACTCCGTTTTACTATGTTATTTATACCCTTGGCATCAGTAGTAAGAAAAATATCGAAAATATTATATTTATGATATTTTAGCTACTGATAAACAGTAACTTTTACTGTTTTTACAAAATATATAAAACTACTTTTATATATTTAATTATCGTAAACTCGTAAATGTCATAGCTCATTCGTTATAGATCCGTTTCGCGTGTTCTTTATTGTAATTGAATCGTAATTTAAAATTTCTTTCCAATAAAATATTTCCAAAACTTACTGTAATGAAACAGTATTGATTTTATAAAATAAATTTTAATAAAAACACTTTTACATTTAATTATCGTAATCTTGTAAATGTCATAACTTCTTCGTTATAGCTCGGTTTTTCGAGTTCTTTATATGCTTACGATCCTTATAATATGTACTATACTATAAAAATAACTCCATTATTTTGTAAAATCGAATTCTAACAAAAGGTATAAAAACAGTGGGTTTTTATATGATTTACAATTTAGTTTTTATAAATCCATTACTTGAGAAATTTTGTATAAGTCCTTTACCATGCTTTATACCATATGTCATACATATTTTGGGTCCTCTAAATTGTCCATAGTGATTGTTCAAGTGAATTCCTCATGATCCTTTATTTATAAACTCTTATAAATAAACTTTCAACAAATTATTTTAAAAACTAAACATATAAATTAATTAACACCTATATAGAGTGTGTCCTTCCATTTTAAACATATTTTACCATACATATATATAGATTCGAATTTCCTATGACCTTGTAATATTTCATAAATCATAAAAACAAACCTAGGTGGTGATTAACATAAATAACAAGTATGTAAAAACAAATAAATGAATAAATGGAAAGATTAAGGCTTAGTTAAATCTTAGAGAAGTGTATGAGGATGAAGAACACAAGATCAAGCCCTACTTAACTAACCCAATTTAGAAACCCTAATCAAGAAACCCTAGTTTACTTTCTTGATTACAAACCCTTGTAAATAATACTCAATCTTCCAAACCACTTTGCAACACCTTAGATATGATAACTAATGAGCCTTGTATACTTGAAAAATCAAATGTATGAACACCCTAAATGCCCTAGATCAGCTGTGGGTTTTGGTTAGACTAGAGAGAGTTTTATTTTTTAGTTTTACTTGCAAAATGAAAAGTGAATAAGTCTTGCACTAGTATATGGTTATATACTAGGAGGTATCAAGTAAACCACTAGCAAACCCATGTGTTTAGGAGGTGGTAATGGTACATAAGGTACAAGTGCCCTCCTTCTCTCTAGGAGGAGGGAATATACTTTGATGTAAGAATAAGCATGTGTGAATTAGAAAGTAAGATTTGAATTTGTGTCTTGTGTTTTTATTAACACATATCCGGCCACATAGCTTATTTAAGTGATAAGTGATGTAATTTTTATGTATTGGGTATAAAAGTGAGTATTTGTTTGAGTATGGGTAGTTATTGGTGCTTTCGGGTATGCCTAAACGTAATTTATTGCGAAACGTAAACGCTTTACGTAACCAATAAAAAATAAAATATAAAAAGTTATAAATTATACTCGTAATAATTATATAACACTTGCTTGACGTAAACTTTAACTTGTTTGATGTCCGTTTACGTTGAATGACGATTTCTAGTTTACGCGATTTAAGCTTACGATAAAAATTAAAAGCGAACGCGTAAAAATCTATAAATAAATAATGGTAATAACTGAGTCAGGAAATGACCTGAAATAATAGATTGTTACATTAAAGATAAAGCAAGAACGATAAATAATCAAACAACAAGACATATTGAATGATTAAGATAATCTTACTTGATTAAAACATGAATTGAAGGAGGTATAATAGGGTTTTGAAGCCCTAAATCGTCCTAATAAGCTGCCAAACAAAGTAGCGTTCATCTCCCTTTTTAACTCTAAAGTTACACACTTAAAACCCTAATTTCGGGTTTGTATATATAGGAAAATCGCTGTGACGGCGTCGCGTTTTGATCATGACGCCATCATGAAATAGAATATTCTAGATTTTGGGTTGGGTCGTGTGAGGTGACGTCGTCATAATTTCTTGTGACATCGTCATGGGATAAATTATGACGACGTCACATGTATCTTGTGATGCCGTCTCCAGCCGATGAGAACATAATCTTGAGAGATGTTAGTTTAGGTCTGTAGTCTTGTCTGTTTCTCCTCTAAATGAGTCCAAGTTACGTGTATTTCCTCCAAATGCCTTTCAAATGCTACATACCTGAAAAATAATGATTAAGTACCTATTTTGGGCATAAATACACGATTTAAAGGGTTAAATGATCCTGAAAAAGTGTATAAAATGACACCTCATCAAATACCCCTACACTTAGGATTTGCTTGTCTTTAAGCAAATGGGCTTTTCTACCTAGACAATAGCAATACCAGGGTCATTTAACCTACTCTTTAAAAGTATTTTACAACACAACCTTCTAGACCTCGTAATTAAAAGCACGAAAAGTATATACTAGCACCTCACATAAGTGTTTGGGATTCTCTCTTTCTCTCGGGTGTATAATAAATTATAACATAACAGGGAAACAAAAAATCAACATTCATTACATGTCATAGCATAAAAATTACCATAGGCTTGGTAAAAGATCAAACCTTCACCATTAGGCACAAACATTATTCATTACTATCCAAGAGGTCTTTTAAAGAGTTGTGGGTGTAGGTGTAAGATAACATATAATGGAAACAAAAATAGATGGGATACATTTGGGTGGCTTTGGGTGAATTTGAGGTGGAAGGGTTAGCTAATTATTTACACGAATACATGTTGGTTTGGTTGCTAAGCCAAGACTCGGACGAAGATATACAAACT